>OZ022328.1:31376766-31497606 GCA_963989225.1 Dromius quadrimaculatus | reverse complement strand
CCAGCAAGTTATCAGCGTTTTTTCTGAGTTTCGTTGAGAAATTTTTGATGCTGTAAATCTGCTCAGAATGAAGAATTTGCTTCAAGATGCGTTATATGGCAGAATCTAGCACCAAATACATCATATTTCGTGTTTTTAGAGTGCTATTTTCAGTTTTACAAACTTTGAAATAAGTTGAAATCACGCTTTTCCGCGCAGATTTTCATAATCAGAAAGTTCATATTCCAATCCAGGACATCAGAATATGTATGAATCCATCGACAAAAACATCATATTTTGTGTTCTCAGAGCGCTATCTGCAGTTATATGAAGTTTGAAATGAGTCAAATTTACCACATTCTGAGCGGTTTCAAAGTATCGCAAACCACATAAATCTATCCAGTACAACACAATACGCATAAATCCGCCCTCAAATGCACAAATTTCTGCGTTTCCAGCGAGTTATCAGCGTTTTTTCTGAGTCCCGTTGAGAAATTTTTGATGCTGTCAATCTGCTCAGAATCAAGATTTTGCTTCAAAAATGCGTTATATGGCAGAATCTAGCACCAAATACATCATATTTCGTGTTTTTAGAGTGCTATTCTCAGTTTTACAAACTTTGGAATAAGTTGAAATCACGCTTTCAGCGCAGATTTTCACAATCAAAAAGTTCATATTCCTATCCAGGACTCCATAATATGTATGAATCCATCGACAAAAACATCATATTTCGTATTTTCAGAGCGCTATCTGCAGTTATATGAAGTTTGGAATAAGTCAAAATTACCCCATTCTGAGCAGTTCCAAAGTTTCGCAAATCACATAAATCCATCCAATACAACATAATACGCATGAATCCGTTCTCAAATGCACAAAATTTTGCCTTGCCAGCGAGTTATCAGCGTTTTCTCTGAGTCTCGTTGAGAAATTTTTGATGCTGTAAATCTGCTCAGAATCAAGATTTTGCTTCAAAAATGCGTTATATGGC
This sequence comes from Dromius quadrimaculatus, assembly GCA_963989225.1. Lineage (NCBI taxonomy): Eukaryota > Metazoa > Arthropoda > Insecta > Coleoptera > Carabidae > Dromius > Dromius quadrimaculatus. The sequence continues at coordinate 31,496,639 of OZ022328.1, read as the reverse complement.
AGAATCTAGCACCAAATACATCATATTTTGGGTTTTTAGAGTGCAATTTTCAGTTTTACAAACTTTGGAATGAGTTGGAATCACGGTTTTCCGCGCAGATTTTCACATTCAAAAAGATCATATTACTATCCAGGACTTGAGAATATGTATGAATCCATCGACAAAAACATTATATTTTGTGTTTTTAGAGTGCTATCTGCAGTTATATGGAGTTTAAAATAATTCAAAATTACCACATTCTGAGCAGTTTCAAAGTATCGCAAATCACATAAATACGTCTAATACAACATAATACGCATGAATCCGTACTCAAATGCACAAAATTTTGCGTTCCCAGCAAGATATCAGCGTTTTTTCTGAGCCTCGTTGAGAAATTTTTGATGCTGTAAATCTGCTCAGAATCAAGATTTTGCTTCAAAAATGCGTTATATGGCAGAATCTAGCACCAAATACATCATATTTCGTGTTCTTAAAGTGCTTTTTCAGTTTTACAAACTTCGGAATAAGTTGAAATCACGCTTTTCCGCGCAGATTTCTACAACCAAAAAGTTCATATTCCTATCCAGGACTTTAAAATATGTATGAATTCATCGACAAAAACATCATATTTCGTGTTTTCAGAGCGCTATCTGCAGTTATATGAAGTTTGAAATAAGTCAAAATTACCACATTCTGAGCAGTTTCAAAGTCTCGCAAATCACATAAATCTATCCAATACAACATAATACGCATGAGTCCGTCCTCAAATGCACAAAATTTTGCGTTTTCAGCGAGCTATCAGCGTTTTTTCTAAGTCTCGTTGAGAAATTTTTGATGCTGTAAATTTTCTCACAATCAAGATTTTGCTCAAAAAATACGTTATATGGCAGAATCTAGCACCAAATACATCATATTTCGTGTTTTCAGAGTGCTTTTCTCAGTTTTACAAACTCTGGAATAAGTTGAAATCACGCTTTTTCCGCGCAGATTCCCACAATAAAAAAGTTCATATTCCTATCCAGGACTTGAGAATATGTATGAATCCATCAGAAAAAACATCATATTTCGTGTTTCCAGAGCGCTATCTGCAGTTATATGGAGTTTGAAATAAGTCAAAATTACCACATTCTGAGCAGTTCCAAATGTGGATGAGTAATGCCGATTCTGGCTCAGATAATGATCTAAGATTTCAAAGATAACGCGAGCAGTGACGTTATCTAAACAGCGGTGACGTTATCAGAGCATTCACGAGTGGCGCCATCTCTTGAGCAGTGGTGAGTGACGCCACCTATCATCCAACAGACTAACTAGCGTTGAATGGATGAAGATTTCTATTCTCTTTTTGCATGTGGCGCCATCTATTATTCACTAGACGAACTACTAATTGATGTGATAGATCTCTGTACCATGAATGACAATAATAACGTTATTCACACACACATTTTACCACTAACGTCATCTCTTGGGATGTGTTGTGATGAGTGGTGCCACCTACCATCCAACAAACTAACTAGCGTTGAATGGAAAAAGATTTTTTCTTTTTTTGAGTGTGGCACCATCTATTGCCTACTGGATGAACTACTAATTGAAGTGTATTTACTAGTAACACCATTCCTTGGAATGTGTGATGAGTGGTGCCATCTAACATCCAACAGACTAACTAACGTTAAATGCAGAGATTCCTTTTTTGTGTGTGGCGCTATCTTTTTTCCAGTAAATGAATTACTAATTGACGTGGATAAAAAGGTCTCTGTGACGTTATCTATACATTTACCAGTAACGCCATCTTTTTGAGTTGCGTGACGAATAGTGTCACCTATTATCCAATAGACTAACTAGCGTTCAATAAAAAGATTTCTATTCTTATGTGTGACGCTATCTATTATTCACTAGACGAAGTACTTATTAAAGTAAATATTAAGATGGAGCTCTATATTATGAGTAGCGCAATTTATCATCCGATAAATTAGCTAGTAGAGAAAAAAAATTCAGAATATTCTATCCACCAATTTTTGCAATTGATTCACAATAATTGAGTGATGCAATGTTTTATCCGCATAAATATTCCACTCCTTAAATCATAAATTTTAGACTTTGGATTAATTATTTTTGTTTCACAATAATTAACTGATGCAATGTTTTACCTGCATAAATATTCCACTCGTTTGATCATAAATTTGAGACTTTGGATTGATTATTCTCGATAAGTAAATTTGTATCACGTTTTTTCCATTTTTATGGGGTTATCAACGATTTATTTTTATATTATATAAAGAAATTTGTACAAATTAGTATTCACAAGTGGACCATGAAGATTTTTGATTAGTGGTGGGGTATATATTTTGGAAAGCTCAATTGAACGAAAAATCATTTTATTATATCAGTTTATATTAAAAATTTCTTTGAAGCAGGGTAGAAAAATGGATCGTGAGTATTAGATGTTTTATTTGATTGTAATATTTATATAAATGTGTTTTTATCACATTTTTAGAAATTCAAGGAAGAATGAATAGGGCCTTGAAGACCCAAGCCTTCATCGTTATACATCTTAGAGTAAGTTAATGGAATTTTAATGATATTTTTTTTCATCAAAAATTGAAATTTGTGTTTCTCAGGATAGGAACTTTGATGAAATATATCTGGAGGCTGCGCCCCCACAAGCCATGAGGGTTTACAGGAGGCCAATCGAAGGGTTGAGCCAGGTTTTTGAGCTGGCGAAGCTCAATAGTAGATATTATTGCTCGCCAGTGTAAAAGGTATATTTTTTAATTCTACTTTTGAGAGTTTTTTGATTTAATTTTTTTTTTATTTATAGACCTCATTTCATCTAGAGCTCCTATCTCTATTTGAGGGGGGAGGGAGCAGTAGTATTAGTGGTTAGCATTAGTTTTCTTTTTATATTTTAGATATATTTTTATTAAGTAATATATTCTTAGATCTTTCTTATTTGTATATAATAAATTATATATTATTCATTTATTGAATTTTTTACTGGACATTGGTGAATAATATACACAAGAGACTGATGAAACACCTCAAAACAATTGAAAAACACATCAAATGTTTTCAAATGTTTTATCCATTCATACATCTGTATTCCTTAATTTCAAATACTCTGTATTATTCCAAATCACAGATGATAACCTTTGACATTGATATCAATAAACTAGATTGAACAAGTAAAATGTACTACGTGCTTTCCTTGAAAATGAGATAGTTGACATCATTCACTTGTCTTGTGAGTCTTAAAATAAATTATCTTCTGAAGAAGTCAATTGTCGCATATGATTCATTATTTTACTTCTTTTTGGTTGAATAAAAATTGAAATTTGCATGTCACAATAACTAAGACATATTCTTCAACTTTTTTAAGAAGTTTTTACTATCAGTCTGTGATATGAGTGGATTGAGTTGAATCAATTTTTTTTTTAGAACTATTGCAATATAGGTATGTATCAACCTTTTAATATTTCAACTGAATTCACTTCTTTATTCATTAATCCTAAATATCATAGTATTCATCAATAAGAATTAAAATATGTTCTGCATAATATTTAATATTACACTTATCAGAAATGACGAGTTTTTAGTTGATCGAATTGAATAGAAAAATTTGAGAGCTACTGGAATATTGCGTTTGTAGTTGGCGGATGTATCCTCACCCCTAGCAGGTAGCTAGAGGCAACATTCTTGTGTGTGGATTCTTTGAATAGGGGTGAAAAACCCAAGAGAAGTGTGAGTGTCTCGCTTTGTAATTTGAAGTTTGTTGTGTTCGAGATTGTGAAATGTGAAATGTGCTTGTTCATAGTTCCCCGCCAAGATTTTTCCTTGAGAAGTCGTGTAAGTTCACTTCAACGTTATAGTATGTATTAATGCATAATTATTCTTTTTTTAGAGGTTTTCAACTAGCTATTGGTATTCAACTAAAATAAGTTCTTTGTCCTGGATTCTGATGCTTCAAAAAACCAAAAGGAGACTGTTTTGGATGAGCTTGATAAGAAGAAAAGAGAATAATTGGGTGAGTACAATTTTATTTTTTGGGAATTTACAATTTATCTATACATTTCAATGAATTTTTTTGAAACTACTCTATACAATAACTACAAGCTATACTTGAACTCCATATAAATATTTGATCTGAACATAGATAGCAGTAATAGTTATCAATATCGCAGAGTAACGAATATATTTTACTATCTAATTTGATGCTATGTTCTTGTTTTATATTCGAACAGTAGTACATTCCTGATATGATATTTTCAATATTTGTAAACGTAGAAAAAGTAAATACTGGAAAATCGGAGTCATCTTGTAATATATGAGTACAATTTTCACAAAGATGTCTCATATACCAATAGTGAGGTTGTATTTCTGGTAATAACCATAATCTGTATTTCAAATTGATATGATTTTCATTATTAAAACAAAATTGTAGAACATTTTCCATATTCAAATTTTCAATTTGTGTTGGATTAATTGCATAATAATTTCAAGCAGTTGACACTTCATTATACTCGTCATCTGACGATTATGAAGATGTGCTCTCCCAACCTAATGCTATCTCATTCGCCATATTAGCTGTAAGATTAGTATCTATTAGGGAAGGTATTGATTCACAAATTTCATCAAATTGTCTGAAAATATATGATACATTAGGTGACATTTCCAACAAAATATTTGGCTTTTAATATGAAGAATGAAAAAAAAATTAATCAATGATTATCACTTTTTTTTGCCAACAAATAGAAATAAGATTGAAAAAAATTGAATCCACGTTATTGACTTTCTATAAAACGAATATTCACGACAATGTCATTCAATTTTGCAATGTGAAAATAAACATTAAATAAATCACTTCTTTGAACATCACTCAAAGTTGCAAAATTGTTTGGGAAAAAGACTTTGAATTCGCTCGTTGTTACGATTAGTTTTGGTCCATATCTGGTATTGATTATATAATCTTTTTTTATCTGATATTTTTTATTTTCATCCAGTTTACCAATGTTTATAGTTGGCACCTGAGCATCTGAAGACCCCAGTGCATCAAAAAAGTCTAGTTTACTCATTTTTGTTTTTTTTTCTATTTTTTGTTCTTGTTTTTCTTTCTTACTGAGAACAAAAATATATCTCAATATTAATATAAGAAATTATAAAGAGAAACAAACTTACTTATTTTGGGTTGACTTGAGAGTCTATTATGATGGACTGATATGTATTAATTGTGTATTCCTATATTTATAGTGGAAAGAATGTTTTTTTTTTCTATAAAAAATATATCAAAATTGAAAAAATGCAATGAAACCATATGCAAATAAAAAATTAAGCAACACATGAAATATTCTTATCAGAAATATATCATTGATTGACATTGGAAAAAAAATAGAATGCACATTCATATAAATAATATTTATTATGCAACACACAATTATCTTCTCATTAAAAAACTTGTGAAAGGGGCTTTTATTATTCGTGAATTTCAGAGAGTCACTTGAAGGTAATAACATTGCTTACTGACTTACCAAAAATCAAACACATATTCAATAAGAATATACATATATATATATATATATATATATATATATATATATATATATATATATATATATATATATATATATATATATATATATATATATATATATATATATATATATATATATATATATATATATATATATACATATATATAGTGATAGGTGTTATAGTAACTATAGTTTCAGAAATGCCTGTTTGGGAAGCTCTCGCCTCATCATTCAAAAATCGTATTCATTGTGGGAAAATCACGAATACAGATGATATTATCGACCCTGGGGCATTTTTGGATCAATACTTATTCATATTGCTGGAGAAAGTGGGACGATTCATTTATGAATATCGATCCCCAGTGAAGATAAACTGTGAGCTGTGTTGTGAATATGTACTTGAAAAACAAGGTATTTCAAAAAAATCTTAATTTATCATAACTCAAGAATGATGCCCATAACATTGTCTGACGACTTTACTATTTGATTTGATCAGAATGTAAGAAGTGTCATATTGACTTATATGTCGGAGTTCCAAGAGCGGGATAGTGGGAAAGCCCTAAGTAGAATATTAAACTTAAGAGTGAGTTTCAAAAAAATTCTTGCATTTTTTTTTCTTAAAAACAAAATTCTCTAGGTCAATATTAGCAAGTATGATGCAACAAATTCTGGAGGATCAACATATATCGATCTTCCGGAATTTATCAAAAACCGGAAAGCTGTGATAAATGTAAAAAATAGTGATAATAAGTGTTTTATTTGGGCACTTTTATCGGCTATGTTCCCCGCTGATAGTCATTCAGATCGTGTTAGTCCATATCCTCAAAATCAAAGTGAAATATTCAATTTATTTGATATTCAATTCCCAACTCCACTATGTGAGATAATAAAATTCGAAAAAAAAAATAATATATCAATTAATGTTTATGGGATAGAATATAATACTATAGATGAAAGATATACAATTAATGGCCCCTTGCATTACACACAGAAAAAGGTTGAACGACATGTCAACTTACTTTTTTGGACGAAAGAAGAGAATGGGCATTATGCTTGGATCAAATCATTATCCCGTCTTTTATCCAGACAACTGTCTAATCATGGACATAAATGTTACACATGTGATAGATGTTTACAATCCTTTTCGAGTGAATGTCTATTAGAAAATCATGAAAATTATTGTTGCAAAATGGATGCTGTTAAAATTGAAATACCAACAGGAACAGAAATGTGGGTAAAATTCAAAAATTATTCTAGAAAAGAAAGACATCCATTTGTAGTTTATGCAGACTTTGAATGCTTAACAATACCCATTCACACTTGTCAACCAAACACTAGTAAATCATATACATTTGAATATCAGAATCATATAGCATGTGCAGTTGCCTACAAAGTTGTTTGTTCATATAATGATTCTTTATCATTTTAGGAATCATATCGCGGACCTAAGGCAGCAAAATGCTCTATTGATAGATTGAAAAATGTTGTAAAAATAGTTGAAACATTCTATGAGAATGAGATTCCTCCTAAAATAAGTAATGAGAATTTGACAGATTTCGATGATGCAACCTTTTGTCATATTTGTGAGGAGAAGTTTATCGAATCGGAAGAAAAAGTTAAAGATCACTGTCACCTCACAGGTATTTTATTTTTTCATCAATAGAATATAAAAAAAGATCTCACACTTTCTCAAACAACTTCATAGAGCAAGATCCCAGGCCCGCCAGACGTTACTTATTTTCTGAGAAGCAAAATGTGTGGAATAGAGTAGTGTTAGTATGTACTTTGATCATACGCATACTTGCTAGTTTGTGGCGACGGCCAATTTACGGATACGAGGTGCTAGCGGTACGTTCAGACATTACTCACTTTTTTTAAGGTCTTGAGTGCTGATTTTGATATATGTTTGAGAGAGTATTGTAAAAAATTGATAATCAACACTACTAGACACTTTCCATCGGTGGTAATTTCTGCAAGACTCTTTAAAGCTCACAAAGAATAACGTGATCTTGCTTATAGTCTGAGTGCTAATTTTTATATATGACACTCAGGGTATAGTTTCAATACTTTTTGTTAATAGCTAGATTAATCGTACGGCTAAACATCCCCCAGACACAATTAGAATATCGCTGTGGGTAAAAGCGCGAGGTCACTATTTGTAGGCTTGATAGTAAGTGGAGTATCTACGGGCATCCAACTCTTTCTTGGTCTGGCTGTTCATAAAAAGTATTGAAATTGCACACTGAGTATCATATATAAGAATTAGGATTCAGACTATAAATAAGACAATGTTATTTTTCTGCGAGCTATAAAGCGTTTAGCAGGAATTACTGCCGATGGGAAGTGTCAGGCAGTGTTGATTATCAATTTTCAATAATATTCTCTAGAACATACATAAAAATCAGCCCTCAGACTTTGACAAAAGTGACTAATGTCTTAATGTACCTATAACACCTCGTATTCTAAATTGGCCGTCGGCACAAACTAGCAAATATGCGTATGATCAAAGTACTGACTAATACTATTCTAATCCACAAATTTTGTTTCTCAGAAAATAAGTAAGGTCTGGCGGGTCTGGGATCTTGGACTATTAGGTTTGTACAGAGGTGCGGCCCATGCAAGGTGCAACTTGAATTATAAACTACTAAAATGAATGAGTACTATCCAAATGAAGTCAAAAACGATTTATTATTGAGAAAAGGTGTTGTCCCATATGATTATATGAACTCGTGGAATCGAATGGAAGAAACAGTATCACCTCCGAAGGAGCTTTTTTTTCAAGATTGAAAAAAGAGAATATTAGCGCTGAAGACTATGAACATGCTCAAAAAATATGGAATACTTTCAATTTAGATACTTTGGGGGATTATCTAGAGTTATATCTTCAAACAGACGTTATACTTCTAGCTGATATATTCGAAAACTTTCGAAATGTTAGTCTGAAAGCTTATAATTCAGATCCTGCTCATTATTTCACGACGTCAGGTATAATATGAAAAAAACATCATAATACAACTTTTTATAACTACTCTTTTGTAGAGTTTGCATGGGATGCTATGTTGAAGCTGACAAGAGTGAATTTACAATTGCTAACTGATATTGATATGATTCTCTTCTTTGAGCAAGGAATCAGAGAAGGGATTTGTCAATGCAGTAACCGCTATGCAAAATCAAACAATAAATTTATGTCTACATATTGTGCAACAGAACAAGAGGTTTATTTAATGTATTTTGATGCCTGCAATTCATATGGATGTGCTATGACGCAATGTCTGCCCTATGGTGGGTTTGAATGGTTATCACAAAAAGATATATCGGAGCTTAATGTGATGAATATATAAAAATATGGTTTAATTGGTTATGTATTAGAAGTGCATTCAGAGTATCCAAGACATTTACATGATCTCCATAAATATTTACCATTATGTTGTGAGCATGAGAAACCTAAGAACTCCAATATAACGAAATTGATGACAACTCTTAATAATAAAGTAAAATATATTATTCATTATCAAAATTTGCAAAAAGCTTTAACATTTGGTATGAAATCATCAAAAATACATAGAGCTATCAGATTTAATCAATCATTGTGGTTGAAAAGCTATATTGATTTACATACAGAGTTTAGAAAAAACGCCAAAAATAGTTTTGAAAGAGATCGATTTAATTTGAATAATAATGCAATTTTTGGCAAAAGTATGGAGAATATTCGGAATCAAAGAGATATAAAACTCAAAACACGATGAAATGGACGTAATGGGGCTTGGAATATGGTGATAAAACCAAATTTGAAAAAAAATATTCCTTTCTCTGAAAATTTGGTATCAATGGAATTTAATAGGTTATCGATAAAATTTAACAGACCCATTCATATTGGGTTGATAATTCTTGATCTAAGTAAGGTACTTATGTATGATTTCCACTATAATTACGTACACGAAAAATTTCAAAAACCTGAACTATTATATCAAGATACTGACTCACTAATTTATCGCTTTACCGAAAATCCATATAAAATTTTAAGAGAAGATTTGCACCGATTTGATACTATTCTAAAGATAATCACTATGGAATACCTCAGGCAAATGCAAAAATTGTTGGATTGTTTAAGGATGAAAATGGTGGCAAAATTATGAGCGGATTTGCAGGGCTCAAATCCAAAATGTATTCATATAGACTGGAAAACAACGACTCATTTTCTAAAGTAAAAGGAATATCCACTACAGTTACTAGATCATTGACAATAGATGATTATAAGAATGCATTATTCCAGAATAAAAAGTTATATCGCTTACAAAACAATATCATATCAAAAAATCATAACATTTTTTCAGTTGAAATTAATAAACTCACTTCAAATGCAGATGATGATGAGCGATACTTATTAGAAGGGAACACAGATACATTACCTTGGGGGCACTATTCTATTTGTGAAGAAAACAATAGTCAGGAGTGTAATAATATTATTATAATAGATTATTTTTTTTTAATGTAATATATGGGAAAAAATATTTACAATAGTAATTAGATGCTCACACTATAAAACATTGTTTTTATGTATTCATGAATTATATTCATGAATAATATTTTCTCAAACTTTTTATTATAAAATTCTTTTCCATGATCAGTTTGTAGATTTAAAGGTCGCCTATTTTGTTGAAGAATATTTTCAAAAGCATTTACTATTGCATCAGCAGATTTTGTTTTGATAGGTTTAGCCCAAGCGTATTTAGAAAAAACATCAATCACTGTCAACATATATTTATTACCACTATTTTCTCTTACATAAGGAATCATTTCCACTAAATCAGCTTGCCACAAATCATCAATATCTCGAGTTATAACTCGACGTCCAACATAATTCCTTCGGGCTGGTTTATGTAGCTCATCCACTATAGTTTTTTTTGACATTTTTTGTACAGTTCAATTCTAAGAGACAATTTTCTAGTTCATAATTCCATATAACTTAATATGACTACCTGCAGGTATTACATTAAAAGAAAGAATAATACCTCCAATACACAATTCTATGAAATCTCAAGTTTTCTTTATATTGTTTATTCGAAGATATTGCTTGAACTTTTATTTCAAATGAGTATGGCATTTTATATTCATCACATTACTTTTATAACAACATCTATCTCCATTTTCCTCATCCCCATTTTTTTATACATCAAAAAAAATTTTAATAACTTATTTTTACCCTGGTGAAAATCTCCTTTTTGAATTAGTTTCACAGCTTTAACTTAATGCTCTTTGGAATCTTCATTTATTTTGTTTAAAGACTCTTTCGAGTAGTTTCTTCAAATTTTCTCGTAGTTCATCCAAAGCCTCTAATTGTTGTTTTTGTTTAAAATTGGATGAATTATCTCCTATCAAATCACTTTCATCTTTGCAAATATCTCTATTATTTCCTCAATTTTATCTTCGACTATATTTTTAATTCATTTACTTTATGTTGTATCACTATGATTTCATTGTTGATAGTTTTTTCTACGTCTTTAATACGCTCATCCAAATATTTCTTCGTTATAATATCACTCGAATCATGTATTTTCCCAATATTCGAAAATTGTCTTCCATTCAAATCTATATTTCCATGAATATCATACCTTAATATTGAATTATTTGACTCACTTCTTTTTCTCTTTGAAAATCGTCTACCAAATTTATCTACCGACATAATTAATAGTTCTCAATCTCAAGTTAGAATAAAAGCTTCTACTCTTGACAGCAGATATAATAATGTTCATTTTTGAAGTGAATTCATTCTATTATATTACATTCTCTCAATTCATCAAGTATTGACATAATTTCATTATCATGATTTGTGTGTCCACTCTGTTTGGATGCTAATAATAACTGTAATCTATTAACCAATTCGTTTGGACTATCCCAATAGACATATTCGGGTTTATAATTGGAGAATTTCATGTTGAATGGTAAAACTCCAAAACCTGTAGGTGAATATTCTTTGATTTGCACTTTTTTTCTTGTTGAAACTCGAAAGTTTTTTTTCCACGTAAAAACGGTTCAATAATTTTGAAATATTTTGGATAAGTGGATCTTTTCAACATATTATTTGATTGCTTATGTGCTTGTGTATGATTTAAAATTCTTAAATATTCGTTCACATCTTCCGCAGTATAATGTTCAGGATTTTTCATGAATATGAGTTCATAAAGTCCTTCTGTTCCATTATATCCTTGATCATCAATTATTATATCATTTTTATCTATTTCTATCTCTTTTTTACCCAATATCAATTTATCACGATCTTCTATATATTTTATCGCATAAATAGTATCAAAATCCTTATCTTTATTCAGAAATTTCAGAAGATATTCACTAGCTGAGTCACCAAATTTCAGCTTTAGGGATTCCATTTCGGTTTGCCCTTGAGGAGTATTCAAAATACCTCTAGCAACTGAAGTTGGTGACATTTGAGGTGTGCTTTCAAATACTTCCTTATTGTCACTGCTTTCATTCACTTCCACTTTAGCAGAACTTGTTGGTGTATTAAATTCTAATTTTGGAATTGGATGCTGTTTCAATTTTTTTTTATGTATCCTTATTTTCTTTGAATTTGTGGGTATTTTTTTTTGCTATAGTGTTTTCACTATCTATTTCATATTTTGTATTATTTACTAACTCTTGAAGTGTTTGTGTTAGAGGTTTAAATGTTTCTTGTAACATAATATCACTATTCATTTTATTATGTTTCAATGAATTGAACTTCTGTTTGAGCACTTTACTCACTCTAATTATTTCGTGGATTGTTTTTTTGTTATCCATTATAGTGAACTCTTAGATGGATTCGAGATTAAGAAATGTATCCAATTCTTTGCGATATCGACCTTCTTGCTCACTATCCTTATCTATAACTGCAAATCCATATTTACTATCCCAACATTTTTCACAGAATTCCCTAAATTTATTAAATGTCATATCACTATTTACATGATCGTCATATATACGATGTAAATTGGTTTCATCTTGTTTAAATATGATGATGAAATTTGCATTATCCCTAATCAAATGTTTTGGTATTTTTGCATATGATTGTGAAAGATAAAAACAATCAATCTCATTATGTCTACCCATACTAAAATGATCACGCATACAATCTTGTTTATCACATGCAATATCATCAAAAACAACTATTGAATAGGATCGCGCTTCATTTGGTTTAAAAATTTCAGTATTTACATTATAGGAGAAATATTTCATTCCCGTTACTCTAGAAACACATTTTTGTAGAAATTTATATTTTGATTGTTGTGAGACTTAGAGTATACATAAATATTTTTGAATTCCAATCCATTTGGATGTGTAAGAAGCCTAGGAAAAATATAAGTCTTTCCACAATTACTAGGACCCACAATAATACTTCTTATACTATTAGGTAAAATGTTTTTTCAAGTGATAATTAGTTTGTACAGCATCAAAATTGTGAACTGAAAGACGCTCTTTCTGCTTAATGAATTCCATGATTACTACTAATCTTTTATATATAAGCTGTTGTATATATACAAATAAGCTCAGTATTACAAAATTATTCAATGTTATCATATCACAGAGCTGGTAAAGGTTTACTCAATAAGGCAATTAACTCTTTACCTATAGAATTGCACATACCAGGTTATCAGTTTTGTGGTCCTGGAACTAAATTAGATAAGAGATTGGAAAGAGGTGATACGGGTATAAATCCATTGGATGCTGCATGTCGTGAACACGATATTTCATAATCCCAAAGCAATAATTTGAAAGATAGACATAAAGCTGATAAAATATTAGAAGAAAGAGCGTGAAATAGAGTAAAATCGAAAAATTCAAGTTTTGGTGAACGAGTTGCTGCTTGGACAATAACAAACTCAATGAAAGCTAAACAAACACTTGGTATGGGTATAAAAAAAAAGACGAAAAAATCAAAGAATCAGCGAGTACTGAAAACACCAAAAAAATATGGTGGATTTTTACCTGTAGCAGCACTAATTCCATTAATTGGAAAGGCTCTAATTGCTGGTGCTGCAAGTGGTGCTGCTTCATAAAATGTAAAAAAAGCCCTAGGTAGTGGTTTATATTCAAAACCTCATAAGCATGGTGCGGGAATTAAAAAAAAACGAAAAAAACAAAGAAAAGAAATTGCCAAAAAGGCCATTAAACGCTGATGATATAATCAAATTTGCTCGTGCTCATAAAATAAAATATTTCCGTGGTGTATATATGCGTGATACATTACCTAAAAAACTATTAAACAATGAGTCAGCAGTTATTAATCTTGATTCCTTTGCAAGAGATGGTACACATTGGGTTTCAATATAAAAAAAGGTGAAAACGTTAAGTATTTTGATAGTTTTGGAAATTTAGCTCCACCAATAGAGTTAATCGAATATTTTGGAAACAAGGCTAACATCACATCCAATTATAAACGCTATCAAAAATTTAATTCTTCCAATTGTGGTCATTTTTGTTTGAAATTCCTCATAAAATCCACAAAATAATTGTTAAATACATCAGTATGGAAATGGAGTCGATAAAAATTACACTTAGTGGAAATACGTCTACACTAAGTGCAGACTTCTTTCCACCAATTGATTTGAAAAGCAGTGATTATGTTATTGGATTGATCAACTTTGAATCATATCATTCAATACCAAATATTGATACAACAAAAAATAAATTTTATTATAGAACCATTTCAAGTCTAAATACAGATTTTCAAGTGATATCTATTCCAGTTGGGTCATATGAAATTGAGAATATTAACAATATATTGAAAAAAGAATTAGGAGATGCAAATTATGATTACGATTCCGAGGAGAAACTTCATACTAATAGAATAGAGAGAGAGAAAAATGTTGCACGTAATTTCATAAGTTTAAAACCAAATAATAACACTTCAAAATGTGAGCTTAGGAGTACTGTTGATATTGATTTCACAAAAGATGATTCAATTGGATCTAGCACCAAGTACATCATATTTCGTGTTTTTAGAGTGCTATTTTCAGTTTTGCAATACAACATAATACTCATGAATCCGTTCTCAAATGCACAAAATTTTGCGCTTCTAGCAAGTCTCGTTGAGAAATATTTGATGCTGTCAATCTGCTTAGAATCAGGATTTTGCTTCAAAAATGCGTTATATGGCAGAATCTAGCACCAAATACATTATATTTCGTGCCTTACAAACTTTGGAATAAGTTAAAATCACGCTTTTCCTCGCAGATTTTCACAATAAAAAGTTCATATTCCAATTAAGGACCTCATAATATGTATGAATCTAGCGACAAGAACATCATCTTTCGTGTTTTCAGAGCGCTATCTGCAATTATATGAAGTTTGAAATAGATCAAAATTACAACATTCTGAGCAGTTCCAAAGTATCGCAAATCACATGATTCTATCTAATACAACATAATACGCATGAATCCGTCCTTAAATGCATAAAATTTTGCGTTTCCAGCAAGTTATCAGCGTTTTTTCTGAGTCTTGTTGAGAGATATTTGATGTTGTAAATCCACTCAGAATCAGGATTTGGTTCAAAAATGCGTTATATGGCAGAATCTAGCACTAAATACATCCTATTCCGTGTTTTTTGAGTGCTCTCTGAGGTTTACAAACTTCGGAATAAGTTGAAATCACGCTTTTCGCGCAGATTCTTACAATCAAAAAGTTCATATTCCTACTCAGGACTTCATCATATGTATGAATCCATCGACAAAAACATCATATTTTGTGTTTTCAGAGCGCCATCTGCAGTTATATGAAGTTTGGAATAGATCAGAATTACCACATTCTGAGCAGTTTCAAAGTATCGCAAATCACATAGATCTATCCAATACAACTTAATACGCATGAATCCGTCCTCAAATGCACAAAATTTTGCGTTTCCAGCGAGTTTTCAGCGTTTTTTCTGAGTCTCGTTGAGAAATTTTTGTTGCTGTTAATCTACTCAGAATCAGGATTATGCTTCAAAAATGCGTTATATAGCAGAATCTAGCACCAAATACATTATATTTCGTGTTTTTAGAGTGCTATTTTCAGTTTCACAAACTCTGGAATAAGTTGAAATCAAGCTCTTCCGCGCCGATTTTCACAATCAAAAAGTTAATATTCCCATTCAGGACTTCATAATACGTATAAAATCTTCCGACGAAAACATCATATTCCGTGTTTTTAGAGCGCTATCTGCAGTTATATGATGTTTGAAATAAGTCAAAATTACCACATTCTGAGCGGTTTCATAGTATCGCAAATCATATAAATCTATCCAATACAACTTAATACGCATGAATCCGTCCTCAAGTGCACAAAATCTTGCGTTTCCAGCAAGTTATCGGCGTTTTTTCTGAGTCTCGTTGAGAAATTTTTGATGCTGTGAATCTACTCAGAATCAAGAATTTGTTTGAAAATGCGTTATATGGCAGAATCTAGCACCAAATACATCATATTCTGTGTTTTTAGAGTGCTTTTTTCAGTTTCACAAACTTTGGAATAAGTTGTAATCATGCTTTCCCGCGCGAATTTTCACAATCAAAAAGTTAATATTCCTATTCAGGACTTCATAATATGTATGAATCTATCGACAAAAACATATTATTCCGTGTTTTCAGAGCGCTATCTGCAGTTATATGAAGTTTGAAATAAGTCAGAATTACCACATTCTGAGCAGTTTCAAAGTATCGCAAATCACATAAATCTATCCAATACAACTTAATACGCATGAATCCGTCCTTAAATGCACAAAATTTTGCGTTCCCAGCGAGTTATCAGCATTTTTTCTGAGTCTCGTTGAGAAATTTTTGATGCTGTAAATCTGCTCAGAATCAAGATTTTGCTCCAAAAATGCGTTATATGGCAGAATCTTGCACCAAATACATCAAATTTCGTGTTTTTAGAGTGCTATTTTCAGTTTTACAAACTTTGGAATAAGTTGAAGTCACTCTTTTCCGCGCAGATTTTTACAATCGAAAAGTTCATATTCCTATTCAGGACTCCATAATATGTATGAATCCATCGACAACAACATCATATTTCGTGTTTTAAGAGCTCTATCCGCAGTTATATGAAGTTTGGAAAAACTCAAAATTACCACATTCTGAGCAGTTTTAAAGTATCGCAAATCACATAAATTCATCCAATACAACGTGATACGCATGAATTTGTCCCTAAATGCACCAAATTTTGTCGTTTCCAGCAAGTTTTCAGCGTTTTTGCTGAGTCCCGTTGAGAAATTTTTGATGCTGTAAATCTGCTCAGAATCAAGATTTTGCTTCAAAAATGCGTTATATGGCAGAATCCAGCACCAAATACATCATATCTCGTGTTTTTAGAGTGCTATTTTCAGTTTTACAAACTTTGGAATAGGTTGAAATCACGCTTTTCCGCGCAGATTTTCACAACCAGAAAGTTCATATTCCTATTCAGGACTCCATAATATGTATGAATCCATCGACAAAAACATCATATTTCGTGTTTTCAGAGCGCTATCTGCAGTTATATGGAGTTTGAAATATGTTAGAGTTACCACATTCTGAGCAGTTTCAAAGTAACGCAAGTCAAATAAATCTACACAATACAACATAATTCGCATGTATCCGTCCTCAAATGCACATAATTTTGCGTTTCCAGCGTGATAGCAGCGTTTTTTCTGAGTCTCGTTGAGAAATTTTTGATGCCTAATCTTCTTAGAATCAAGATTTGGCTTCAAAAATGCGTTATATGGCAGAATCTAGCACCAAATACATCATATTTCGTGTTTTTAGAGTGCTATTTTCAGTTTCACAAACTTTGGAATAAGTTGAAATCACGCTTTTCCGCGCAGATTTTCACAACCAGAAAGTCCATATTCCTATTTAGGACTCCATAATATGTATGAATTCAGCGACAAAAACATCATATTTCGTGTTTTCAGAGCGCTATCTGCAGTTATATGAAGTTTGAAATAAGTCTGAATTACCACATCCTGAGCAGTTTCTAGGTATCGCAAGTCAAATAAATCTATCAAATACAACATAATTCGCATGTATCCGTCCTTAAATGCACAAAATTTTGCGTTTCCAGCGAGTTATCGGCGTTTTTTCTGAGTCTCGTTGAGAAATTTTTGATGCTGTAAATCTGCTTAGAATCAAGATTTTGCTTCAAAAATGCGTTGTATGGCAGAGTCTAGCAACAAATACATCATATTTCCTCTTTTCAGAGTGCTATTTTCAGTTTTACAAACTTTGGAATAAGTTGAAGTCACGCTTCTCCGCGCAGATTTTGACAATCTAAAAGTTCATATTCCTATTCAGGACTTCATAATATGTATGAAATCATCGACAACAACATCATATTTCGTGTTTTCAGAGCGCTATCCGCAGTTATATGAAGTTTGAAAAAAGTCAAAATTACCACATTCTGAGCAGCTTTGAAGTATCGCAAATCACATAAATCTATCCAATACAACATAATACGCATGAATCCGTCCTCAAATGCACAAGATTTTGCGTTTCCAGCGAGTTATCGGCGTTTTTTATGAGTCTCGTTGAGAAATTTTTGATGCTGTAAATCTGCTCAGAATCGAGATTTTGCTCCAGAAATGAGTTATATTGCAGAATCTAGCACCGGATACATCATATTTCATGTTTTTAGAGTACTATTCTCAGTTTTACAAACTTAGGAATAAGTTGAAATCACGCTTTTCCGCGCAAATTTTCACAATAAAAAAGTTCATATTCTTATTCAGGACTTAATGATATGTATGAATCCATCGACAAAATCATCATATTTCGTGTTTCCAGAGCGCTATCTGCAGTTATATGAAGTTGGAAATAAGTCAGAACTACCACTTTCTGAGCAGTTTCAAGATATTGCAAATCACATAAATCTATCAAATACAAAATAATTCGCATGTATCCGTCCTCAAATGCACAAAATTTTGCATTTCCAGCGAGATAGCAGCGTTTTTTCAGAGTCTCGTTGAGAAATTTTTGATGCTGTAAATCTGCTCAGAATTAAGATTTTGCTTCAAAAATGCGTTATATGGCCGAATCTAGCACCAAATACATCATATTTCGTGTTGTTAGAGTTCTATTCTCAGTCTTACAGACTTTGGAATAAGTTGAAATAACGCTTTTCCGTGCAGATTTTCACAATCAAAAAGTTCATATTCCTATTCAGGACTTCATAACATGTATAAATCCATCGACAAAAACATCATATCTCGTGTTTTCAGAGCGCTATCTGCAGTTATATTGAGTTTAAGATAAGTCAAAATTACCACATTCTGAGCTGTTTCAAAGTATCGCAAATTACATGAATCTATCCAATACAACATAATACGCATGAATCCGTCCTCAAATGCACAAAATTTTGCGATTCCAGCGAGTTATCAGCATTTTTTCTGAGTCTTGTGGAATTTTTTATGCTGTCAATCTGCTCAGAATCAATATTTGGCTTCAAAAATGCGTTATATGGCAGAATCTAGCACCAGGTACATCATATTTCATATTTTTAGAGTGCTATTTTCAGTTTTATAAACTTTGAAATAAGTTGGAAGTACGCTTTTCCGCGCAGATTTTCATAATCAAAAAGTTCATATTCTCATTCAGGACTTCATAATATGTATGAATCCATCGACAAGAACATCATATTTCGTATTTTCAGAGCGCTATCTGCAGTTATATGAAGTTTGAAATAAGTCAGAATTACCACATTCTGAGCAGTTTGAAAGTATCGCAAATCACATTAATCTATCCATTACAACATAATACGCATGAATTCGTCCCCAAATGCACAAAATTTTGCGTTTCCCGCGAGTTATCAGCGTTTTTCCTGAGTATTGTTGAGAAATTTTTGATGCTGTAAATCTGCTCAGAATCAAGATTTTGCTTCAAAAATGCGTTATATGTCAGAACCTAGCACCGAGTACATCATATTTCGTGTTCTCAGAGTGCTATTTTCAGTTTTACAGACTCTCTAATAAAATGAAATCAAGCTTTTCCGCGCAGATTTTCACAACCAGAAAGTTCATATTCTTATTCAGGACTTCATAATATGTATGAATCCATCGACAAAAGCATCATATTTCGTGTTTTCAGAGCGCTATCTGCAGTTATATGAAGTTTGAAATAAGTCAGAATTACCATATTCTGGGCAGTTTCAAAGTATCGCAAATCACATAAATCTATCCAATACAACATAATACGCATGAATCCGTCCTCAAATGCACAAAATTTCGCGTTTCCAGCGAGTTATCAGCGTTTTTTCTGAGTCTCGTTGAGAAATTTTTGATGTTGTAAATCTGCTCAGAATCAAAATTTTGCTTCAAAAATGCGTTATATGGCACAATCTAGCACCAAATACATCATATTTCGTGTTTTTGAAGTGCTATTTTCAGTTTTACAAACTTTGGAATATATTGAAATCACGCTTTCCCGCGCAGATTTTTACAATCAAAAAGTTCATATTCCTATCCAGGATATCATAATATGTATGGATCCATCCACAAAAACATCATATTTCGCGTTTTTAGAGCGCTATCTTCAGTTATAAGAAGTTTGGAATAAGTCAAAATTACCCCATTCTGAGCAGTTCCAAAGTATCGCAAATCACATAAGTCCATCCAATACAACATAATACGCATGAATCTGTCCTCAACTGCACAAAATTTTGCCTCGCCAGCGAGTTATTAGCGTTTTTCCTGAGTCTCGTTGAAAAATTTCTGATGCTGTAAATCTGCTCAGAATCAAGATTTTGCTTCAAAAATGCGTTATATGGCAGAATCTAGCACCAAATACATCATATTTCGTGTTTTTAGAGCGCTATTTTCGGTTTTACAAACTTTGGAATAAGTTGAAATCACGCTTTTTCGCGCAAATTTTCACAATCAAAAAGTTCATATTCCTATCCAGGACATCATAATATGTATGAATCCATCGACAAAAACATCATATTCCGTGTTTTCAGAGTGCTATTTGCAGTTATATGAAGTTTGAAATGAGTCAAAATTACCACATTCTGAGCAGTTTCAAAGTATCGCGAATCACATACATCTATCCAATACTACATAATACGCATGAATCCGTTCTCAAATGCACAAAATTTTGCGTTTCCAGCGAGTTATCAGCGTTTTTTCTGAGTCTCGTTGAGAAATTTTTGTTGCTTTAAATCTGCTCAGAGTCAAGATTTTGCTTGAAAAATGCGTTATATGGCAGAATCTAGCACCAAATACATCATATTTCGTGTTTTTATAGTGCTATTTTCAGTTTAACAAACTCTGGAATAAGTTGAAATCACGCTTTTTCGCGCAGATTTTCATAATCAAAAAGTTCATATTCCTATCCAGGACATCATAATATGCATGAATCCAACGACAAAAACATCATATTTCGTGTTTTCAGAGCGCTATCTGCAGTTATATAAAGTTTGGAATAAGTCAAAATTACCACATTCTGATCAGTTCCAAAGTATCGCAAATCACATAAATCCATCCAATACAACAAAATACGCATGAATCCGTCCTCAAATGCACTGAATTTTGCGCTTCCAGCGAGTTATCAGCGTTTTTTCTGAGTCTCGTGGAGAAATTTTTGATGCTGTAAATCTGTTCAAAATCAAGATTTTGCTTCAAAAATGCGTTATATGGCAGAATCTAGCACCAAATACATCATATTTCGTGTTTTTAGAGCGCTATTTTCGGTTTTACAAACTTTGGAATAAGTTGAAATCACGCTTCTTCGCGCAGATTTTCACAATCAAAAAGTTCATATTCCTATCCAGAACATCATAATATGTATGATTCCATGGACAAAAACATCATATTCTGTGTTTTCAGAGCGCTATCTGCAGTTATATGAAGTTTGGAATAAGTCAAAATTACCCCATTCTGAGCAGTTCCAAAGTTTCGCAAATCACATAAATCCATCCAATACAACATAATACGCATGAATCCGTTCTCAAATGCACAAAATTTTGCCTTGCCAGCGAGTTATCAGCGTTTTCTCTGAGTCTCGTTGAGAAATTTTTGATGCTGTGAATCTGCTTAGAATCAAGCCTTTGCTCCAAAAATGCGTTACATGGCAGAATCTAGCACCAAATACATCATATTTCGTGTTCTTAGAGTGCTATTTTCAGTTTTACAAACTCTTCGATAAGTTGAAATCACGCTTTTCCGCGCAGATTTCCAGAATCAAAAAGCTCATATTCCTATTCAGGACTTCATAATATGTATGAAACCATTGACAAAAACATCATATTTTTTGTTTTCAGAGCGCTATCTGCAGTTATATGAAGTTTGGAATAAGTCAAAATTACCCCATTCTGAGCAGTTCCAAAGTATCGCAAATCACATAAATCCATCCAATACAACATAATACGCATGAATCCGTTCTCAAATGCACAAAATTTTGCCTTGCCAGCGAGTTATCAGCGTTTTTTCTCCGTCTCGTTGAGAAATTTTTGATGCGCTAAATCTGCTCAGAATCAAGATTTCGCTTCAAAAATGCGTTATATGGCAAAATCTAGCACCAAATACATCATATTTCGTGTTTTTAGAGTACTATTTTCAGTTTTACAAACTTTGGAATAAGTTGAAATCACGCTTTTCCGCGCAGATTTTTACAATCAAAAAGTTCATATTCCTATCCAGGACTCCATAATATGTATGAATTCATCGGAAGAAACATCAAATTTCCTGTTTTCAGAGGGCTATCTGCAGTTATATGAAGTTTGGAATAAGTCAAAATTACCACGCTCTGAGAAGTTTCAAAGTATCGCAAATCACATGAATCTATCCACTACAACATAATACGCATGAATCCGTCCACAAATGCACAAAATTTTGCGTTTCCAGCGAGTTATCAGCGTTTTTTCTGAGTCTCGTTGAGAGATTTTTGATGCTGTGAATCTGCTCAGAATCAAGCCTTTGCTCCAAAAATGCGTTACATGGCAGAATCTAGCACCAAATACGCTTTTCCGCGCAGATTTCCAAAATCAAAAAGCTCATATTCCTATTCAGGACTTCATAATATGTATGAATCCATTGACAAAAACATCATATTTCGCGTTTTCAGAGCGCTATCTGCAGTTATATGGAGTTTAAATTAAGTCAAAATTACCACATTCTGAGCAGTTTGAAAGTATCGCAAATCACATAAATCTATCCAATACAACATAATACGCACGAATCCGTCATCAAATGCACAAAATTTTGCGTTTCCAGCGAGTTATGAGCGTTTTTTCTGAGTCTGGTTGAGAAATTTTTGATGCTGTAAATCTGCTCAGAATCAAGATTTTGCTGCAAAAATGCGTTATATGGCAGAATATAGCACCAAATACATCATATTTCGTGTTTTTAGAGTGCCATTCTGAGTTTTACAAACTTTGGAATAAGTTGAAACCACGCTTTTCCGCGCTGATTTTCAGAATCAAGAAGTTCATTTTTCCTCCAGGACTTCATAATATGTATGAATCCATCGACAAGAATATCATATTTCGTGTTTTCAGAGCGCTATCTGCAGTAATATGAAGTTTGAAATAAGTCAAAATTACCACATTCTGAGCAGTTTCAAAGTATCGCAAATCGAATGAATCTGTCCAATACAACATAATACGCATAAATCCGTCCTTAAATGCACAAAGCTCTGCGTTTCCAGCGAGTTATCAACGTTGTTCCTGAGTCTCGTTGAGAAATTTTTGATTCTGTAAATCTGCTCAAAATGAAGATTTTGCTTCAAAAATGCGTTATATGGCAGAATCTGGCACCCAATACATCATATTTCGTGTTTTCAGAGCGCTATCTGCAGTTATATGGAGTTTAAATTAAGTCAAAATTACCACATTCTGAGCAGTTTAAAAGTATCGCAAATCACATAAATCTATCCAATACAACATAATACGCATGAATCCGTCATCAAGTGCACAAAATTTTGCGTTTCCAGCGAGTTATCAGCGTTCTTTCTTAGTCTCGTTGAGAAATTTTTGATGCTGTAGATCTGCTCAGAATCAGGATTTCGCTTCAAAAATGCGTTATATGGCAGAATCTAGTACCAAATACATCATATTCTGTGTTTTCTGAGTGCTATTTGAGGTTTACAAACTTTGGAATAAGTTGAAATCACGCATTTCCGCGCAGATTTTCACAATCAAAAAGTTCATATTCCTATTCAGGACTTCATCATATGTATGAATCCATCGACACAAACATCATATTTTGTGTTTCCAGAGCGCTATCTGCAGTTATATGAAGTTTGAAATAAGTCAAAATTACCACATTCTCAGCAGTTTCAAGGTATCGCAAATTACATAAATCTATCCAATACAACATAATATACATGAATCCGTCCTCAAATGCGCAAAATTTTGCGTTTCCAGCGAGTTATCAGCGTTTTTTCTGAGTTTCGTTGAGATAGTTTTGATGCTGTAAATCTGCTCAGATGCAAGATTTTGCTTCAAAAATGCGTTATGTGGCAGAATCTAGCACCAAATATATCATATTTTGTGTTTTTAGATTGCTATTTGAAGATTCACAAACTTTGGAATAAGTTGGAATCACGCTTTTCCGCGCAGATTTCCACAATCAAAAAGTTCATATTCCAATTTAGGACCTCATAATATGTATGAATCTATCGACAAGAACATCATATTTTGTGTTTTTAGAGCGCTACCTGCAGTTATATGAAGTTAGAAATAAGTCGAAATTACCACATTCTGAGCAGTTTCAAAGTAACGCAAATCACATAAATCTATCCAATACAACATGATACGCATAGATCCGTCCTCAAATGCACAAAATTTAGCGTTTCCAGCGAGTTATCCACGTTTTTCCTGAGTCTCGTTGAGAAATTTTTGATGCTGTAAATCTGCTCAGAATCAATATTTTTCTTCAAAAATGCCTTATATGGCAGAATCTAGCACCAAATACATCATATTCCGTGTTTTTAGAGTGCTATCTTCAGTCTTTCAATACAACATAATACGCATGAATCCGTCCTCAAATGCACAAAATTTTGCACTTCTAGCAAGTTATCAGCGTTCCCCCTGAGTCTCGTTGAGAAATATTTGATGCTGTTGCTTTAAAAATGCGTTATATGGCAGAATCTAGCACCAAATACATTATATTTCGTGTCTTACAAACTTTGGAATAAGTTGAAATTACGCTTTCCCGCGCAGATTTTCACAATCAAAAGTCCATATTCCTAATAAGGACCTCATTATATGTATGAATCTAGCGACAAAAACATCATATTCCGTGTTTTCAGAGCGCTATGTGCAGTTATATGAAGTTTGAAATAAGTCAAAATTACCACATTCTGAGCTGTCTCAAAGTATCGCAAATCACATGATTCTATCCAATACAACATAATACGCATGAATCTGTCCTCAAATGCACAAAATTTTGCGTTTCCAGCAAGTTATCAGCGTTTTTCCTGAGTCTCGTTGAGAGATATTTGATGTTGTAAATCTGCTCAGAATCAGGATTTTGCTTCAAAAATGCGTTATATGGCAGAATCTAGCACCAAATACATCATATTTCGTGCTATTTTCAGTTTTACAAACTTTGGAATAAGTTGGAAACACGCTTTTCCGCGCAGATTTTCAAAATCAAAGAGCTCATATTGCTATTCAGGACCTCATGATATGTATGAATCAATCGACAAAAACATCATATTTTGTGTTTTCAGAGCGCTATTTGCAGTAATATGAAGTTTGAAATAAGTCAAAATTACCACATTCTGAGCAGTTTCAAAGTATCGCATATCACATAAATCTATCCAATACAACATAATATGCATGAATCCGTCCTCAAATGCACAAAATTCAGCGTTTCCAGCAAGTTATCAGCGTTTTTTCTGAGTCTTGTTCAGAAATTTTTGATGCTGTAGATCAGTAGATACGTAAGGCCGATTCTAGACCAGATAACGATCTGAGATTTCTAAGATAACGCGAGCAGTGACGTTATCTAACAGCGGTGACGTTATCAGAACATTCACCAGTGGCGCCATCTCTTGAGCAGTGGTGAGTGGCGCCACCTATCATCCAACAGACTAACTAACGTTGAATGGAAAAAGATTTCTATTTCTTTTTTGCGTGTGGCGCCATCTATTATTCACTAGACGAACTACTAATTGATGTGATAGATCACTGTACAATGAATGACAATAATAACGTTATTCACACACATTCTACCACTAACGTCATCTCTTGGGATGTGTTGTGATGAGTGGTGCCACCTATCATTCAACAAACTAACTAGCGTTGAATGGAAAAAGGTTTTTTTTTCTTCTGCGTGTGGCACCATCTATTATCCACTAGATGAATTACTAATTGAAGTGTATTGGCCGGTAACACTATCTCTTGGAATGTGTGATAAGTGGTGTCATCTATCATCCAACAGACTAACTAGTGTTAAATAATAAGATTTCATTTTTTGTGTGGCGCTATCTTTTCTTCACTTAATGAACTACTAATTGACGTGGATAAAAAGGTCTCTGTGACGTTATCTACACATTTACCAGTAACGTCATCTTCTGAGTTGCGTGACGAATGGTGTCACCTATTATCCAATAGACTAACTAGCGTTTAATAAAAAGATTTCTATTCTTGTGTGTGACGCTATCTATGAAACACTAGATGAACTACTTATTAAAGTAAATACTAAGATGGACCTCTATATTACGAGTAGCGCAATTTATCATTCAATGAATTAGCTAGTAGGGAGAAAAAATTCAGAATTTTCTATTCACCAATTTTTGCAATCGATTCGCAATAATTGAGTGATGCAATGTTTTATCCGCATAAATATTCCACTCCTCCAATCATAAATTTTAGACTTTGGATTAACTATTTCTGTTTCACAATAATTAACTGATGCAATGTTTTATCTGCATAAATATTCCACTCCTTTGATCATAAATTTGAGACTTTGGATTAATTATTTTCGATAAGTAAATTTGTATCACGTTTTATTCCATTTTATGGGGTTATCAACGATTTATTTTTATATTATATGAAGAAATTTGTACAAATTAGTATTCACAAGTGGACCATGAAGATTTTTGATTAGTGGTGGGGTATATACTTTGGATAGCTCAATCGGACAAAACATCATTTTATCATATCAGTTTAAATTAAAAAAATTGTTTGAAGCAATAAAAGAGTAGAAAAATGAAACGTAAGTATTAAATGTTTTATTTGATTGTAATATTTATATAAATGTGTTTTTATCACATTTTCAGAAATTCAAGAAAGAGTGAATAGGGCCTTGAAGACCCAAGCCTTCATCGTTATACATCTTAGAGTAAGTTAATGGAATTTTAATGATATTTTTTTCATCAAAAATTGAAATTTGTGTTTTTCAGGATAGGAACTTTGATGAAATATATCTGGAGGCTGCGCCTCCACAAGCCATGAGGGCTTACAGGAGGCCAATCGAAGGGTTGAGCCGGGTTTTTGAGCTGGCGAAGCTCAATAGAAGATATTATTGCTCGCCAGTGTAAAAGGTATATTTTTTAATTCTACTTTTGAGAGTTTTTTGATTTAATTTTTTTTTTATTTATAGACCTCATTTCATCTAGAGCTCCTATCTCCATTTAAGGGGGGAGGGAGCAGTAGTATCAGTGGTTAGCATTAGTTTTCTTTTTATATTTCAGATATATTTTTATTAAGTATTATATTCTTAGATCTTTCTTATTTGTAAATAATAAATTATATATTAATGTTTTCAAATGTTTCATCCATTCATACATCTGTATTCCTTAATTTCAAATACTCTGTATTATTCCAAATCACAGATGATAACCTTTGACATTGATATCAATAAACTAGATTGAACAAGTAAAATGTACTACGTGCTTTCCTTGAAAATGAGATAGTTGACATCATTCACTTGTCTTGTGAGTCTTAAAATAAATTATCTTCTGAAGAAGTCAATTGTCGCATATGATTCATTATTTTAGTTTTTTTTTGGTTGAATAAAAATTGAAATTTGCATGTCACAATAGCTAAGACATATTCTTCAACTTTTTTGAGAAGTTTTTACTATCAGTCTGTGATATGAGTGGATTGAGTTGAATCAATTTTTTTTTTAGAACTATTGCAATATAGGTATGTATCAACCTTTTAATATTTCAACTGAATTCAGTTCTTTATTCATTCATCCTAAATATCATAGTATTCATCAATAAGAATTAAAATATGTTCTGCATAATATTTAATATTACACTTATCAGAAATGACGAGTTTTTAGTTGATCGAATTGAATAGAAAAATTTGAGAGCTACTGGAATATTGCTATTGTAGTTGGCGGATGTATCCTCACCCCTAGCAGGTAGCTAGAGGCAACATTCTTGAGTGTGGATTCTTTGAATAGGGGTGAAAAACCCAAGAGAAGTGTGAGTGTCTCGCTTTGTAATTTGAAGTTTGTTGTGTTCGAGATTGTGGAATGTGAAATGTGCTTGTTCATAGTTCCCCGCCAAGATTTTTTCTTGAGAAGTCGTGTAAGTTCACTTCAACGTTATAGTATGTATTAAAGCATAATTATTCTTTTTTTAGAGGTTTTCAACTAGCTATTGGTATTCAACTAAAATTAGTTCTTTGTCCTGGATTCTGATGCTTCAAAAAACAAAAAGAAGACTGTTTTGGATGAGCTTGATAAGAAGAAAGAGAATAATTGGGTGAGTACAATTTTATTTTTTGGGAATTTACAATTTATTTATACATTTCAATGAATTTTTTTGAAACTACTCTATACAATAACTACAAGCTATACTTGAACTCCATATAAATATTTGATCTAAACATAGATAACAGTAATAGTTATCAATATCGCAGAGTAACGAATATATTTTACTATCTAATTTGATGCTATGTTCTTGTTTTATATTCGAACAGTAGTACATTCCTGATATGATATTTTCAATATTTGTGAACGTAGAAAAAGTAAATACTGGAAAATCGGAGTCATCTTGTAATATATGAGTAAAATTTTCACAAAGATGTCTCATATACCAATAGTGAGGTTGTATTTCTGGTAATAACCATGATCTGTATTTCTAATTGATATGATTTTCATTATTAAAACAAAATTGTAGAACATTTTCCATATTTAAATTTTCAATTTGTGTTGGATTAATTGCATAATAATTTCAAGCAGTTGACACTTCATTATACTCGTCATCTGACGATGATGAAGATGTGCTCTCCCAACCTAATTCTATCTCATTCGCCATATTAGCTGTAAGATTAGTATCTATTAGGGAAGGTATTGATTCACAAATTTCATCAAATTGTCTGAAAATATATGATACATTAGGTGACATTTCCAACAAAATATTTGGCTTTTAATATGAAGAATGAAAAAAAAATTAATTAATGATTATCACATTTTTTTGCCAACAAATAGAAATAAGATTGAAAAAAATTGAATCCACGTTTTTGACTTTCTATAAAACGAATATTCACAACAATGTCATTCAATTTTTCAATGTGAAAATAAACATTAAATAAATCACTTCTTTGAACATCACTCAAAGTTGCAAAATTGTTTGGGAAAAAGACTTTGAATTCGCTCGTTGTTACGATTAGTTTTGGTCCATATCTGGTATTGATTATATAATCTTTTTTTATTTGATATTTTTTATTTTCATCCAGTTTACCAATGTTTATAGTTGGCACCTGAGCATCTGAAGACCCCAGTGCATCAAAACTGAGAACAAAAATATATCTTGATATTAATATAAGAAATTATAAAGAGAAACAAACTTACTTATTCTGGGTTGACTTGAGAGTCTATTATGATGGACTGATATGTATTAATTGTGTATTCCTATATTTATAGTGGAAAGAATGTTTTTTTTTTCCATAAAAAATATATCAAAATTGAAAAAATGCAATGAAACCATATGCAAATAAAAAATTATGCAACACATGAAATATTCTTATCAGAAATATATCATTGATTGACATTGGAAAAAAAATAGAATGCACATCCATATAAATAATATTTATTATGCAACACACAATTATCTTCTCAATAAAAAACTTGTGGAACGGGCTGTTATTATTCGTGAATTTCAGATAGTCACTTGAAGGTAATAACATTGCTTACTGACTTACCAAAAATCAAACACATATTCAATAAGAATATATATATATATATATCTATATATATATATATATATATATATATATATATATATATATATATATATATATATATATATTTATATATATATATATATATATATATATATATATATACATATATATATATAGTAATAGGTGTTATAGTAACTATAGTTTCAGAAATGCCTGTTTGGGAAGCTCTTGCCTCATCATTCAAAAATCGTATTCATTGTGGGAAAATCACGAATACAGATGATATTATCGACCCTGGGGCATTTTTGGATCAATGCTCATTCATATTGCTGGAGAAAGTGGGACGATTCATTTATGAATATCGATCCCCAGTGAAGATAAACTGTGAGCTGTGTTGTGAATATGTACTTGAAAAACAAGGTATTTTAAAAAAAATCTTAATTTATCATAACTCAAGAATGATGCCCATAACATTGTCTGACGACTTTACTATTTGATTTGATCAGAATGTAAGATGTGTCATATTGACTCATATGTCGGAGTTTCAAGAGCGGGATAGTGGAAAAGCCCTAAGTAGAATATTGAACTTAAGAGTAAGTTTCAAAAAAATTCTTGCATTTTTTTTTCTCAAAACTAAAATTCTCTAGGTCAATATTAGCAATTGTGATGCAATAAATTCTGGAGGATCAACATATATCGATCTTCCGGAATTTATCAAAAACCGGAAAGCTGTGATAAATGTAAAAAATAGTGATAATAAGTGTTTTATTTGGGCACTTTTATCGGCTATGTTCCCCGCTGATAGTCATTCAGATCGTGTTAGTCCATATCCTCAAAATCAAAGTGAAATATTCAATTTATTTGATATTCAATTCCCAACTCCACTATGTGAGATAATAAAATTCGAAAAAAAAAATAATATATCAATTAATGTTTATGGGATAGAATATGATACTATAGATGAAAGATATACAATTAATGGCCCCTTGCATTACACACAGAAAAAGGTTGAACGACATGTCAACTTACTTTTTTGGACGAAAGAAGAGAATGGGCATTATGCTTGGATCAAATCATTATCCCGTCTTTTATCCAGACAACTGTCTAATCATGGACATAAATGTTACACATGTGATAGATGTTTACAATCCTTTTCGAGTGAATGTCTATTAGAAAATCATGAAAATTATTGTTGCAAAATGGATGCTGTTAAAATTGAAATACCAACAGGAACAGAAATGTGGGTAAAATTCAAAAATTATTCTAGAAAAGAAAGACATCCATTTGTAGTTTATGCAGACTTTGAATGCTTAACAATACCCATTCACACTTGTCAACCAAACACTAGTAAATCATATACATTTGAATATCAGAATCATATAGCATGTGCAGTTGCCTACAAAGTTGTTTGTTCATATAATGATTCTTTATCATTTTAGGAATCATATCGCGGACCTAAGGCAGCAAAATGCTCTATTGATAGATTGAAAAATGTTGTAAAAATAGTTGAAACATTCTATGAGAATGAGATTCCTCCTAAAATAAGTAATGAGAATTTGACAGATTTCGATGATGCAACCTTTTGTCATATTTGTGAGGAGAAGTTTATCGAATCGGAAGAAAAAGTTAAAGATCACTGTCACCTCACAGGTATTTTATTTTTTCATCAATAGAATATAAAAAAAGATCTCACACTTTCTCAAACAACTTCATAGAGCAAGATCCCAGGCCCGCCAGACGTTACTTATTTTCTGAGAAGCAAAATGTGTGGAATAGAGTAGTGTTAGTATGTACTTTGATCATACGCATACTTGCTAGTTTGTGGCGACGGCCAATTTACGGATACGAGGTGCTAGCGGTACGTTAAGACATTACTCACTTTTTTTAAGGTCTTGAGTGCTGATTTTGATATATGTTTGAGAGAGTATTGTAAAAAATTGATAATCAACACTACTAGACACTTTCCATCGGTGGTAATTTCTGCAAGACTCTTTAAAGCTCACAAAGAATAACGTGATCTTGCTTATAGTCTGAGTGCTAATTTTTATATATGACACTCAGGGTATAGTTTCAATACTTTTTGTTAATAGCTAGATTAATCGTACGGCTAAACATCCCCCAGACACAATTAGAATATCGCTGTGGGTAAAAGCGCGAGGTCACTATTTGTAGGCTTGATAGTAAGTGGAGTATCTACGGGCATCCAACTCTTTCTTGGTCTGGCTGTTCATAAAAAGTATTGAAATTGCACACTGAGTATCATATATAAGAATTAGGATTCAGACTATAAATAAGACAATGTTATTTTTCTGCGAGCTATAAAGCGTTTAGCAGGAATTACTGCCGATGGGAAGTGTCAGGCAGTGTTGATTATCAATTTTCAATAATATTCTCTAGAACATACATAAAAATCAGCCCTCAGACTTTGACAAAAGTGACTAATGTCTTAATGTACCTATAACACCTCGTATTCTAAATTGGCCGTCGGCACAAACTAGCAAATATGCGTATGATCAAAGTACTGACTAATACTATTCTAATCCACAAATTTTGTTTCTCAGAAAATAAGTAAGGTCTGGCGGGTCTGGGATCTTGGACTATTAGGTTTGTACAGAGGTGCGGCCCATGCAAGGTGCAACTTGAATTATAAACTACTAAAATAAATGAGTACTATCCAAATGAAGTCAAAAACGATTTATTATTGAGAAAAGGTGTTGTCCCATATGATTATATGAACTCGTGGAATCGAATGGAAGAAACAGTATCACCTCCGAAGGAGCTTTCTTTTCAAGATTGAAAAAAGAGAATATTAGCGCTGAAGACTATGAACATGCTCAAAAAATATGGAATACTTTCAATTTAGATACTTTGGGGGATTATCTAGAGTTATATCTTCAAACAGACGTTATACTTCTAGCTGATATATTCGAAAACTTTCGAAATGTTAGTCTGAAAGCTTATAATTCAGATCCTGCTCATTATTTCACGACGTCAGGTATAATATGAAAAAAACATCATAATACAACTTTTTATAACTACTCTTTTGTAGAGTTTGCATGGGATGCTATGTTGAAGCTGACAAGAGTGAATTTACAATTGCTAACTGATATTGATATGATTCTCTTCTTTGAGCAAGGAATCAGAGAAGGGATTTGTCAATGCAGTAACCGCTATGCAAAATCAAACAATAAATTTATGTCTACATATTGTGCAACAGAACAAGAGGTTTATTTAATGTATTTTGATGCCTGCAATTCATATGGATGTGCTATGACGCAATGTCTGCCCTATGGTGGGTTTGAATGGTTATCACAAAAAGATATATCGGAGCTTAATGTGATGAATATATAAAAATATGGTTTAATTGGTTATGTATTAGAAGTGCATTCAGAGTATCCAAGACATTTACATGATCTCCATAAATATTTACCATTATGTTGTGAGCATGAGAAACCTAAGAACTCCAATATAACGAAATTGATGACAACTCTTAATAATAAAGTAAAATATATTATTCATTATCAAAATTTGCAAAAAGCTTTAACATTTGGTATGAAATCATCAAAAATACATAGAGCTATCAGATTTAATCAATCATTGTGGTTGAAAAGCTATATTGATTTACATACAGAGTTTAGAAAAAACGCCAAAAATAGTTTTGAAAGAGATCGATTTAATTTGAATAATAATGCAATTTTTGGCAAAAGTATGGAGAATATTCGGAATCAAAGAGATATAAAACTCAAAACACGATGAAATGGACGTTATGGGGCTTGGAATATGGTGATAAAACCAAATTTGAAAAAAAATATTCCTTTCTCTGAAAATTTGGTATCAATGGAATTTAATAGGTTATCGATAAAATTTAACAGACCCATTCATATTGGGTTGATAATTCTTGATCTAAGTAAGGTACTTATGTATGATTTCCACTATAATTACGTACACGAAAAATTTCAAAAACCTGAACTATTATATCAAGATACTGACTCACTAATTTATCGCTTTACCGAAAATCCATATAAAATTTTAAGAGAAGATATGCACCGATTTGATACTATTCTAAAGATAATCACTATGGAATACCTCAGGCAAATGCAAAAATTGTTGGATTGTTTAAGGATGAAAATGGTGGCAAAATTATGAGCGGATTTGCGGGGCTCAAATCCAAAATGTATTCATATAGACTGGAAAACAACGACTTATTTTCTAAAGTAAAAGGAATATCCACTACAGTTACTAGATCATTGACAATAGATGATTATAAGAATGCATTATTCCAGAATAAAAAGTTATATCGCTTACAAAACAATATCATATCAAAAAATCATAACATTTTTTCAGTTGAAATTAATAAACTCACTTCAAATGCAGATGATGATGAGCGATACTTATTAGAAGGGAACACAGATACATTACCTTGGGGGCACTATTCTATTTGTGAAGAAAACAATAGTCAGGAGTGTAATAATATTATTATAATAGATTATTTTTTTTTAATGTAATATATGGGAAAAAATATTTACAATAGTAATTAGATGCTCACACTATAAAACATTGTTTTTATGTATTCATGAATTATATTCATGAATAATATTTTCTCAAACTTTTTATTATAAAATTCTTTTCCATGATCAGTTTGTAGATTTAAAGGTCGCCTATTTTGTTGAAGAATATTTTCAAAAGCATTTACTATTGCATCAGCAGATTTTGTTTTGATAGGTTTAGCCCAAGCGTATTTAGAAAAAACATCAATCACTGTCAACATATATTTATTACCACTATTTTCTCTTACATAAGGAATCATTTCCACTAAATCAGCTTGCCACAAATCATCAATATCTCGAGTTATAACTCGACGTCCAACATAATTCCTTCGGGCTGGTTTATGTAGCTCATCCACTATAGTTTTTTTTGACATTTTTTGTACAGTTCAATTCTAAGAGACAATTTTCTAGTTCATAATTCCATATAACTTAATATGACTACCTGCAGGTATTACATTAAAAGAAAGAATAATACCTCCAATACACAATTCTATGAAATCTCAAGTTTTCTTTATATTGTTTATTCGAAGATATTGCTTGAACTTTTATTTCAAATGAGTATGGCATTTTATATTCATCACATTACTTTTATAACAACATCTATCTACATTTTCCTCATCCCCATTTTTTTATACATCAAAAAAAATTTTAATAACTTATTTTTACCCTGGTGAAAATCTCCTTTTTGAATTAGTTTCACAGCTTTAACTTAATGCTCTTTGGAATCTTCATTTATTTTGTTTAAAGACTCTTTCGAGTAGTTTCTTCAAATTTTCTCGTAGTTCATCCAAAGCCTCTAATTGTTGTTTTTGTTTAAAATTGGATGAATTATCTCCTATCAAATCACTTTCATCTTTGCAAATATCTCTATTATTTCCTCAATTTTATCTTCGACTATATTTTTAATTCATTTACTTTATGTTGTATCACTATGATTTCATTGTTGATAGTTTTTTCTACGTCTTTAATACGCTCATCCAAATATTTCTTCGTTATAATATCACTCGAATCATGTATTTTCCCAATATTCGAAAATTGTCTTCCATTCAAATCTATATTTCCATGAATATCATACCTTAATATTGAATTATTTGACTCACTTCTTTTTCTCTTTGAAAATCGTCTACCAAATTTATCTACCGACATAATTAATAGTTCTCAATCTCAAGTTAGAATAAAAGCTTCTACTCTTGACAGCAGATATAATAATGTTCATTTTTGAAGTGAATTCATTCTATTATATTACATTCTCTCAATTCATCAAGTATTGACATAATTTCATTATCATGATTTGTGTGTCCACTCTGTTTGGATGCTAATAATAACTGTAATCTATTAACCAATTCGTTTGGACTATCCCAATAGACATATTCGGGTTTATAATTGGAGAATTTCATGTTGAATGGTAAAACTCCAAAACCTGTAGGTGAATATTCTTTGATTTGCACTTTTTTTCTTGTTGAAACTCGAAACCCTTTTTTTGCACGTAAAAACGGTTCAATAATTTTGAAATATTTTGGATAAGTGGATCTTTTCAACATATTATTTGATTGCTTATGTGCTTGTGTATGATTTAAAATTCTTAAATATTCGTTCACATCTTCCGCAGTATAATGTTCAGGATTTTTCATGAATATGAGTTCATAAAGTCCTTCTGTTCCATTATATCCTTGATCATCAATTATTAT
The DNA here is from genome assembly GCA_963989225.1 of Dromius quadrimaculatus. Taxonomy (NCBI): domain Eukaryota; kingdom Metazoa; phylum Arthropoda; class Insecta; order Coleoptera; family Carabidae; genus Dromius; species Dromius quadrimaculatus. The sequence continues at coordinate 31,460,822 of OZ022328.1, read as the reverse complement.
ATCATTTTTATCTATTTCTATCTCTTTTTTACCCAATATCAATTTATCACGATCTTCTATATATTTTATCGCATAAATAGTATCAAAATCCTTATCTTTATTCAGAAATTTCAGGAGATATTCACTAGCTAAGTCTCCAAATTTCAGCTTTAGGGATTCCATTTCGGTTTGCCCTTGAGGAGTATTCAAAATACCTCTAGCAACTGAAGTTGGTGACATTTGAGGTGTGCTTTCAAATACTTCCTCATTGTTACTGCTTTCATTCACTTCCACTTCAGCAGAACTTGTTGGTGTATTGAATTCTAATTTTGGAATTGGATGCTGTTTCAATTTTTTTTTATGTATCCTTATTTTCTTTGAATTTGAGGGTATTTTTTTTTGCTGATAGTGTTTTCACTATCTATTTCATATTTTGTATCATTTACTAACTCTTGAAGTGGTTGTGTTATAGGTTCAAATGTTTCTTGTAACATAATATCACTATTCATTTTATTATGTTTCAATGAATTGAACTTTTGTTTGAGCACTTTACTCACTCAAATTATTTCGTGGAGCGTTTTTTTGTTATCCATTATAGTAAACTCTTAGATGGATTTGAGATTAAGAAATGTATCCAATTCTTTGCGATATCGACCTTCTTGCTCACTATCCTTATCTATAACTGCAAATCCATATATACAATCCCAACATTTTTTACAGAATTCCTTAAATTTATTAAATGTCATATCACTATTTACATGATCGTCATATATATGATGTAAATTGGTTTCATCTTGTTTAAATATGATGATAAAGTTTGCATTATCCCTAATCAAATGTTTTGGTATTTTTGCATATGATTGTGAAAGATAAAAACAATCAATCTCATTATGTCTACCCATACTAAAATGATCACGCATACAATCTTGTTTATCACATGCAATATCATCAAAAACAACTATTGAATAGGATCGCGCTTCATTTGGTTTAAAAATTTCAGTATTTACATTATAGGAGAAATATTTCATTCCCGTTACTCTAGAAACACATTTTTCTAGAAATTTATATTTTGATTGTTGTGAGACTTAGAGTATACATAAATATTTTTGAATTCCAATCCATTTGGATGTGTAAGAAGCCTAGGAAAAATATAAGTCTTTCCACAATTACTAGGACCCACAATAATACTTCTTATACTATTAGGTAAAATGTTTTTTCAAGTGATAATTAGTTTGTACAGCATCAAAATTGTGAACTGAAAGACGCTCTTTCTGCTTAATGAATTCCATGATTACTACTAATCTTTTATATATAAGCTGTTGTATATATACAAATAAGCTCAGTATTACAAAATTATTCAATGTTATCATATCACAGAGCTGGTAAAGGTTTACTCAATAAGGCAATTAACTCTTTACCTATAGAATTGCACATACCAGGTTATCAGTTTTGTGGTCCTGGAACTAAATTAGATAAGAGATTGGAAAGAGGTGATACGGGTATAAATCCATTGGATGCTGCATGTCGTGAACACGATATTTCATAATCCCAAAGCAATAATTTGAAAGATAGACATAAAGCTGATAAAATATTAGAAGAAAGAGCGTGAAATAGAGTAAAATCGGAAAATTCAAGTTTTGGTGAACGAGTTGCTGCTTGGACAATAACAAACTCAATGAAAGCTAAACAAAAACTTGGTATGGGTATAAAAAAAAGACGAAAAAATTAAAGAATCAGCGAGTACTGAAAACATCAAAAAAATATGGTGGATTTTTACCTGTAGCAGCACTAATTCCATTAATTGGAAAGGCTCTAATTGCTGGTGCTGCAAGTGGTGCTGCTTCATATGATGTAAAAAAAGCCCTAGGTAGTGGTTTATATCCAAAACCTCATGAGCATGGTGCGGGAATTGAAAAAAAACGAAAAAAACAAAGAAAAGAAATTGCCAAAAAGGCCATTAAACACTGATGATATAATCAAATTTGCTCGTGCTCATAAAATGAAATATTTCCGTGGTGTATATATGCGTGATACATTACCTGAAGAACCATTAAAAAATGAGTCAGCAGTTATTAATCTTGATTCCTTTGCACATTGGGCTTCGTATATAAAAAAAGGTGGAAACGTTGAGTATTTTGATAGTTTTGGAAATTTAGCTCCACCAATAGAGTTAATCGAATATTTTGAAACAAGGCTAGCATCACATTCAATTATAAGCGCTATCAAAAATTTAATTCTTTCAATTGTGGTCATTTTTGTTTGAAATTCCTTATAAAATCCACAAAATAATTGTTAAATACATCAGTATAGAAATTGAGTCGATAACAATTACACTTAGTGGAAATACGTCTACACTAAGTGCAGACTTCTTTCCACCAATTGATTTGAAAAGCAGTGATTATGTAATTGGATTGATCAACTTTGAATCATATCATTCAATAACAAATAATAAATTTTATTATAAAACCATTTCAAGTCTAAATACAGATTCTCAAGTAATATCTATTCCAGTTGGGTCATATGAAATTGAGAATATTAACAATATATTGAAAAAAGAATTAGGAGATCCAAATTATGATTACGATTCTGAGGAGAAACTTCATACTCATAGAATAGAGAGAGAGAAAAATGTTGCACGTAATTTCATAAATTTAAAACCAAATAATAACACCTTAAAATGTGAGCTTAGGAGTACTGTTGATATTGATTCCACAAAAGATGATTCAATTGGATCTTTATTTAAAAAGCGAATATTAGAAAGAAATGTTGTCCATGAAAGTGATCTACCTGTCAACATAGTTAAGGTGAATGCTATATCAATTGAATGTAATATTGTGACTGGATCATATAAGAATGGATTACCATGCATATTTTACATGAGTTCTATCCAACAGTAGAGCCTGGGTATAAAATCAATGAGGTTCCTTCAAATGTGATTTATTTACCAGTGAACACTCAAACCAAAAACAATATAACTGTAAATATTGTTGATCAAGAAAGAAAACAAATAAATTTTTGTGGTGAAACAATAACTATCAGATTACATTTGAAAGAATTTTTATAAATGGGTATCAGTTATAAAAGAATGCAAACAACAACGAAAAGAATCAGTTCACCATCAACTATAAAAGTGTTAACAAGAGAAAATAAAAATTTCCTGAGATCACTCGGTTTAAAACTAAAAAGAGATCAAAAACAAAAACAATGAATAATATTTTAGATATTACATCTGGTATTGCTTTCAATGATGCAATAACACGTGTTGAGATACATAATCATCAACCTATTATTGCATCAGCATTTAATAATTGCGATGAAATAAGAATTCAAATCCAACAGCAAGATATCTAGACGTTGCCTAGTCAAAGTTTCCTTTATATTGAAGGTAAACTATTAAAAGAAGATAGTAGTAAGCCTCCTGTGGATGCAAGAATAACAAATAAGGGAATTGCATTTTTATTTGACGGAATTAAATATTCAATGAATAGTTTTGAAGTTGATAAGACGAAAAATATTGGAATTAGCTCGACTTTGAAAGCATATGCTTCATTAAATAGATTTTAGAGTGATAATCTTGGAAATGCTGGTTGGGCACTCAATATAAATATTCTGGATGAAAATGGTAATTTTAATATATGTGTTCCACTGAAAATGTTGCTTGGATTTTGTGAAGATAATAATAGAATATTAGTGAATGTTAGACAGGAATTGGTGTTGATTAGAGCCAGAAATGATAATTATGCATATATTTGTACAGGAAATTCAAAATTTATTCTGAACAAAATTCAATGGCGTGTTCCTCATATATATGTTAATGACAAATATGGATTGAGATTATTGAAGATTGTCAACTCAAATCATTTCTTGAAATGTCCATTCCGTTCTTGGAATTTATATGAATATCCAATTCTTCCTTCAGCAAAAGAGCAAATTTGGTCAATTAAATCACCAACTCAATTGGAAAAACCAAGATTTGTTATTGTTGCTCCCTGGACAAATCGAAAAAATTTTAAAGATAAAAATAGTAGTCATTTTGATAGTTGCAATTTATCGAGTATTAAGCTATATTTAAACTCAGTTTCTCATCCATATGACAATTTGAATCTAGATCTCAAAAATAATCACTATGCACTTCTTTATGATATGTACACGAAATTTTCCAAGGTCTACTATGATTTTCATGATACATATATTGGTCCTATTCTAAATAAAACAGATTTCAAAACATTTGCACCGATAACAGTAATAGATTGTTCCAATCAAAACGAAGCAGTAAAAAAAAAATCAGTCGATATACGTCTGGAGTTTGAATCAGATGATATATTTCCCGAGAATACGAGTGTTTATTGTCTTATCATACATGATCGCATTATCGAATATAATCCACTCACTAGTGCTGTTAGAGCTTCAGTATAAATTGAACTGCGAAAGAGCTAACTGAAATATGGAATTAATTGTTGATATACAAGGCTTCAATGCCAGAGATTATATAATAGTGGCAAAAGAAATTGCAATTCCTACAAGAGATGGCAACAAATTGGAACATTTTCTCTTCAAAGAACCATTTTCTTGGAATAAGTTGGAACATAAATATAGGAAACAAGCAGGATGGTTGTATAATAATCACCATGGTTTAAAATGGAGTGACGGATACATACAATATAATGAAATTCCAAATTTGATTCTACCAATATTACAAGGAGCATCAACAATATATGTCAAAGGGGATATGAAGAAAACCTTTATAGAATCTTTCAACTCGAGTTCCACAATAATTTCTTTGGGGGAAGAATGTAAGTCTCTTCAGAGCTTTCCATCGAATAAATCATGTTTCAGACATTCTAATAATTGTGCAATTGGTAATGTTTATAATATGGAAAGTCATTCAGACTATAATGAAATGTATAACATCATGAATATATGGATATATAATAGGAATTTCAATGTTATTTTGAATTATCAAATTTATTTTAAGCTGCATCAACCCCTTTTACCCCCTCCATTCTCTGTTATTACATTTATCATCCTAACTTTTTGCTTTTTTTTTCTATATGAAGTTGAAGTATCTCATAAATCATATATTAGCTATTTAAACACTGTAGAACATGGTTCAGAAAGTGGTTCCAGTCATATTGTTAATAATTACCGCGAGTAATTGTAAAAGTGTGAAAAAAGAAAATTTTGAATCAATTATTGATTACTTATTTACATATGGATATCTTAATGTGAGTGAAGAGGAGGTTTTTAGTTCAACTAAAAAAGATCCATCGTATATAACAGCACTAAAGCTATTACAAACCAATTTTAATTTAACGCAATCCAATGAAACAATTGAAAATGTTCTGGAACTCATTTCATCTCCTAGATGCGGTGTTAAAGATATGAATGTTTATAATACTCATTATATATTATATGGAAATTCTACAATTACTTGGGATTCAAAAAGAACAAATAATATTGTCCAATATTTAATTGAAAAAGCTTTCAATTTATGGTCTAAATATACAAATTTGAATATTATACATTCGCCATATAATGAAAATGCTACTATTTATATTTCATTTGGGGGAATCCAACACTGGGATTTTAAGGAACGAGCTAGATGCAAGTCTCATTTTGATGGGGAAGGTATGATATTGGGACATGCTGAATTTCCAAGCTTAAGCATGCATTCAGAAATTCATATAGATAATGCAGAACAGTGGTACTATGGTATGGATCCCCCTTCCAATAGTGAAGAGAAAAGTCTTTTTGCTGTTTTAGTCCACGAAATTGGTCATGCATTAGGAATTAGGCATTCAAATGATAAGAATGCAATAATGTATCCAATATATACAGAAAAAATATTCCAAAATAGTAATTATTATGATTTACACATTGATGATATAGATGCTATTCAATCATTATATGGGAAAAACTTTAAGTCATTGATAACAACAACGACAAAGGCACCGACAACGACAAAGGTATCAACAACAAAAGGAACACAGAAACCAATTACAACAACCGATAGAACTCATAATAAGCGGAAAACAAGTCCAGATTCTTCTCCTGACTTATGTAGCTTGAAAAATGTCAATAAATTTCTAATCGTAAGAAAGAAATTATATATATTTTATAATAAGTGGGTCTGGGTGAAAAATTTGGATGAAAAAACTTTGATTCAGAGCCATATCTTATAACAGATTGGTTAAATTTTCTTCCAAAAAATTTCTTGAGAATGAATGGTATTTACCAAAGACCAAATGGAAATATTGTATTATTCATAGATAACGTAAGTTATAATATAAAGTTTCCATCTTTAGAATTGGAAAATATTGCCAATCCCTACCATCAAAATAGTATCACCTATATTAATGGAGCTGTATCTACCAATAGTGGTCAAACATATATATTTCATAAAAATAATTCTTTCATAAAAATTGATGAATGCAGATTTTTCGCTCCAGAAATCGGAAGTGTAGATGATGAGTTCCCCGGTATTCCAAATAATAAAGAATCTGTATTCAAGTATACAAATGGACGATTATATTTTTTCATTAATGATTATTATTATGAATTTGATGAATTCTCATAGTCAGTTGTAAAAGCAGAGAAATTCAATCTTTCTATGTTCAATTTTGACTGTCCCAATATCAATTTATATGAGCAATTAAAAATACTACTATCAAAAATCTTGTATTCACAATAATTGTTTTTCTTATTTTTTTTTCTTACTCCCCACCATCAGCCCCCTCCTCCACCTCTTACCTCTCACTGTATATATATATAATTCCATACAAACTTTGTTTTTTCAACATTGTGATAATTTCATTACTCTAAATAATAGTAAACTACAGATTGAGGTATATATTTTGAAAATTGTCAAATAATAGTGAAATAGTCTGTTTGAAAATAATAGCATATGATTTGCTAAACATAAAATACCATTCTGATCTAATAAAAGAAGAAGATATTGGAAGCTATAGGAACATAATTGGATCAACTTCAAGCAAATGTGGTTATAATGATAATTAATTGGAAAGCTAACTCCAATAGCATATATTTGCAAAAAAATAAGTAAGGAGAAATTTGATTTAATATTGGAATCATTTAGTGGAATGAATTTATCGCAAATTTGAGGGAGACTTCTGCTAGAGTATAAATAACATCCTAAAGTTATATTGAAATTACCATGTGTGGAGCATTCGAATCTACCAATCCATCATATCCATGTTGATGGACCACCATCTAACATTGAAAACTGTCAGTCTTGTAAGACCGAGTTTGAAATGTATCATCAAAAATATTCCAATAAATAAAAGAAAAAAAAGATTAACTTATAGAGATATTCATTCATTCAATTTTTTTTGTCAACAAAATATTTATTTTCATACATATACATTTTATTCTCTATAATCATAAATATAATTTATTATTATTCATTATTCTGATTGTTTAGCCGATTTTTTTTTGAGTAGTAATAATTTCAATCGACGCTAAAATTACATTATTATAAATTAATATTATTTCTTTCATTGCTATATTGAAAACATGATTTGTTTCATCAATTATATTTTTGATATTTGTGTAAATATCACCATCACAAGAAGATTCTTGTCGCATTACACTCAAATAATAATCCAAGAAATTTAATGATTCTAAATAATTGATGATGTCATCTAAGTGATTAGTATTTTTAAATATATTGTAAATAGATGTATCACTTAAATAAATTTGATTATTCTGTGATTCAATCATCATAATTTTACCATTTTCTATAACATCAAATAATTATTTATGATTTGAAATCGAATATGATTCAACAACTGAAAGTACCCTCAAAAATCCCATAATAATATTATAGCACCTAAGAAACTCATACCACTCAAGTCGTTTAAAATCGATGAACTTGTCAATTCTACTATTGTATATTCTAATGATAGTTTCTAAATTGTCTGTTGGATCAAATCCAATGTGTATCCAAATATTCTCATTTAGCAAAAATCTATGTTCCATAATCAATTGAGATTTGACGAAACCTCTAGAGAGTGCTAAGTCAGATTCATATAGACCCTTCACTACTTCTTCAACGACTTCTGCTTCTGCTTGTTCTGCATTATTCTCAAGGAGAGGAACTTCATTTAATATTTCTTTATTATTATTCATATTACTTTTTTTTTTCGTTTTTGTTGCCAATGCATCATTTTGATTGATATGCTTGCAAGATGGTTTTTTATGGTGTGGATACTTTCTTTTCTTCATATTGTTGTCAGTATTACCATTTTTGTCATTTATAGATAATAGTTTCTTTTCTTGGAAGATATAATAATAGAAAACTGAATAGTTTGTATCACTTGGAGTTTCGAGCTCATACTGAATTTAGTATGCAAAAATTTTTCTACATATGCAAATAAGACATTGATAACCCCAAACATGGGATCACAAGTGATGCAAGTTCGCTTATCAAAAATAAATTATTGAATCTGCAAATTTATAATCAAGAAATTGGAAAAATTCATGTACACAATTATTATGAATTTATTAGTAGTTAGTCCAGTGGACAATAGATAGCACTACACACAAAGAGAGAAATCTTTGCATTTAACGTTAGTTAGTCTGTTGGATATTAAATGGCACCACTCATCTCATATCCCAAGAGATTAAGTTAGTGGTGGAATGTGTGAATAACGTTATTATTGTCATTCATGAATTAATTAGTAGTTCGTCCAGTGGACAATAGATAGCACTACACACAAAGAGAGAAATCTTTGCATCTATCACATCAATAAGTAGTTCATCTAGTAGACAATAGATGGTGCCACACGCAAAATGAATGAAAATCTTTCCCATTAACGCTAGTTAGTATGTTGGACGATAGGTGGCACCACTCATCACAACACATCCCAAGAGATGACGTTAGTGGTGGAATGTGTGTGAATAACGTTATTATTGTCATTCATGATACAGAGATTAGTGGTTCGTCTAGTGAACAATAGATGGCGCCACACGCAAAAAGAAAATAGAAATCTTTGTCCATTCAACGCTAGTTAGTCTGTTGGATGATAGGTGGCGCCACTCCTCACTGCTCAAGAGATGGCGCTACTGGTGGATGTTCTGATAACGTCACTGCTCGCGTTATCTTTGAAATCCTTGATTGTTATCTGGTCCAGAATCGGCCTCACGTATCTACTTAGATCTGCTTAGAATCAGGATTTCGCTACAAAAACAAGTTATATGGCAGAATCTAGCACCAAATACATCATATTCCGTGTTTTTCGGGTGCTATTTGAGGTTCACAAACTTCGGAATAAGTTGAAATCACGCTTTTCCGCGCAGCTCTTCACAATCAAGAAGTTCATATTCCTATTCAAAACTTCATAATATGTATGAATCCATTGACAAAAACATCATATTTTGTGATTTCGGAGCGCTTTCTGCAGTTGTATGAAGTTTGAAATAAGTCAGAATTACCACATTCTGAGCAGTTTCAAAGTAACGCAAATCACATCAATCTATCCAGTACAGCATGATACGCATAGATCCGTCCTCAAATGCACAAAATTCAGCGATTCCAGCGAGTTAGCCACGTTATTCCTGAGTCTCGTTGAGAAATTTTTGATGCTGTAAATTGGCTCAAAATCAGGATTTCGCTTCAAAAATGCGTTATATGGCAGAATCTAGCACCAAATACATCATATTGCGTGCTTTTAGAATGCTATTTGCAGATTTACAAACTCCGGAATAAGTTGAAATCATGTTTTACCGCGCAAATTTTCACAATCAAAATGTTCATATTCCTATTCAGGACCTCATATTATGTAGGGATCCATCGACAAAAACATCATATTTCATGTTCTTAGAGCGCTCTCGGCAGTTATATGAAGTTTGAAATAAGTCAGAATTACCACATTCTGAGCAGTTTCAAAGTAGCGCAAATCACATCAATCTATCCAATACAACATGATACGCATAGATCCGTCCTCAAATGCACAAAATTCAGCGTTTCCAGCAAGTTATCCACGTTTTTCAGGAGTCTCGTTGAGAAATTTTTGATGCTGTAAATCGGATCAGAATCAGGATTTCGCTCCAAAAATGCGTTATATGACAGAATCTAGCACCAAATACATTAAATTTCGTGTTTTTAGAAAGCTATTTTTAGTTTAAAAAACTCCGGAATAAGTTGAAATCACGCTTTTTCGCGCAGATTTTCAAAATCATAAAATTCATATTTCTATTCAGGACTTCATAACATGTATGAATCCATTGACAAGAACATTATATTTTGTGTTTTCAGAGCGCAATCTGCAGGTATATGAAGTTTGAAATAAGTCAGAATTACCACATTCTGAGCAGTTTCAAAGTATCGCAAATCCCATAAATCTATTCAATACAACATAATACGCATAGACCCGTCCTCAATTCCACAAAATTTAACGTTTCCAGCGAGTTATCCACGTTTTCCCTGAGTCTCGTTAAGAAATTTTTGATGCTGTAAATCGGCTCGGAATCAAGATTTCATTCCAAAAATGCGTTATATGGCAGAATCTAGCATCAAATACATCATATTTCGTGCTTTGAGAATGCAATTTGCAGATTCACAAACTTTGGAACAAGTTGAAATCACGCTTTACCGAGCAAATTTTCAAAATCAAAATGTTCATATTCCTATTCAGGACCGCATATTATGTATGAATCCATCGACAAAAACATCATATTTTGTGTTTTCAGAGCGCCATCTGCAGTTATATGAAGTTAGAAATAAGTCCAAATTACCACATTCTGAGCAGTTTCAAAGTATAGCAAGTCACATAAATCTATCCAATACAACATAATACGCATGAATCCGTTCTCAAATGCACAGAATTTTGCATTTCCAGCAAGTTATCAGCGTTTTTTCTGAGTCTGGTTGAGAAATTTTTGCTGCTGTAAATCTGCTCAAAAGCAAGATTTTGCATCAAAAATGCGTTATATGGTAGGATCCTGCACCAAATATATCATATTTTGTGTTTTTAGAATGCTATTTGCAGATTCACAAACTTTTAAATAAGTTGGAATCACGCATTTCCGCGCAGATTTTCACAATCAAAAAGTTCATATTCCAATTTGGGACCTCATAATATGTATGAATCTATCGACAAAAACATCATATTTTGTGTTTTCAGAGCGCTATCTACAGTCATATGAAGTTTGAAATAAGTAAAAATTACCACATTCTGAGCAGTTTCGAAGTATCGCAAATCACATAAATCTATCCAATACAACATGATACGCATGAATCCGTCCTCAAATGCACAAAATTTTACGTTTCCAGCGGGTTATCAGCGTTTTTTCTTAGTCTCGTTGAGAAAGTTTTGATGCTGTAAATCTGCTCAGAATCAAGATTTTGCTTCAAAAATGCGTTATATGTTATATGGCAGAATCTAGCACCAAGTACATCATATTTCGTGTTTTTAGAGTGCTATTTTCAGTTTTACAATACAACATAATACACATGAATCCGTCCTCAAATGCAAAAAATTTTGCGCTTCTAGCAAGTTATCAGCGTTTTTCCTGAGTCTCGTTGAGAAATATTTGATGCTGTCAATCTGCTTAGAATCAGGATTTTGCTTCAAAAGTGCGTTGTGTGGCAAAATATAGCACCAAATACATTATATTTCGTGTCTTACAAACTTTGGAATAAGTTGAAATCACGCTTTTCCGCGCAGATTTTCACAATCAAAATTTCATATTCCAATTAAGGACCTCCTAATATGTATGAATCTAGCGACAATAATAATGATAATAATAATAATAATAGTATTTATTTGCTTAAAGTGAATCTTTATACAAATGGATTGGTTTCAAGTTCTTTTCTGCATATTTCATATTGTTTATTTCATTTGGGAAGTGTTATTCATTCATTTAATATAAATGTTCTGAGTTTGAGCGCGTTAATGCAGTAATAGTATATGTCCGATGTTTTCTGGGTAGTAATTTCAGTGAATAGAATTCTTGTGTAATCTTCCGGGTTGCTCGGGTGAACATATTTTGAAATAGGTCCCCTCAGGTTATTGTACATTGGGCACTTGAAAAGAAAATGATGCAGGTCGTTATCTTCTTGCATGTTGCAGACATTGCAGAGTTCGTCCTTGCAGAATTTAAGTCTAACTCCGTCTTGGAATATTGACACTGATCTGAAATTAGATAAGCGTAGCTTGCTAGTTAGCTTGAGTATATTGAAGGGAATATTAAGGGACAGGTAATTGGAAGTGGTGTTGTACATATGGTAATTCCGGTTGTACGTAGAGTTTATTAATCTGCCTGTATCTTCTTTGTGAACTAGTTCAGCATGTGCAATTATTATGTTGTCAATTTCCCTTCTTAGTTCAATACAGTTTTTTGTTTCCCATAGCCACTCAAAATTTACTTCTTTCAGCATGTGATGAAGAATCGTTACCCAGTTATATTTATTTTGTTTTTCTTGAGGTCTGAATGGGGATGAATTCTCAGCGAGTTGTAAAAGATGTTGTAGGCTATTCTTACGTATCTATGGTCAGGTAATAAAAGTATTTTAAGCCACCATTGGAGCATGTTTCTGAATATTAATGTTTCTAATTTATGTTGACCCGTTTCACGCCTTATTAAATAGTTAGGAGTTGTTTTTGACCAACTCATAATATTTTTAAAATACTGTACACTTCCTTTTTCTATATTTTATTTTTGTTGAGGTCCCCAAATTTCAGATCCATATAAAAGGGTAGGTACGATTACTGTGTCATATAGTTTAACTTTTGTATCCCAAGATGTTATTTTGGCGCTGGATAGAATATTTCTTATTGTGCCTGCTGCTCTGTTAGCTTTACTCATGGAGTTTTTGGTATTCTCGTTAAATGAGCCTGACGAGGTAAAAGTTACACCTAAGTAGACATATTTTGATGTGAATTTTACCTCTTGATTTTGACATGTAAATTTTAATTTATGTTTGGATGGTCTGCCCTTATGGAGGTGAAGGATTTTAGTTTTTTCTGCATTAATTTTCAGATGTAGTTTATCACAATATTCAGCTAATGCTGTCAGTTTTCTTCGAATGTCTATTTGAGAGTTTGCAAAAATCACTAAGTCATCCGCATACTGGAGGCTAAGAATGTCTGTTGTTTGGTTGATGTAGTGCCCTTCTAAATTTTGTTCTCTTAAATATCGTTCCATATCAGAAATAAATAGTGCGAATAGTAAAGGGCTTGTGGACTCACCCTGTAAGACACCTTTTGTTGTTGCAATTTTCTCTGATATTTCATTGTTTATTGAGACATGTAGGCCAGCATCCTTATAGATATTGTGTAACGTCCTGGTTATTTTTCCGCTGATGCCACAGTTGTAGATTTTGTCTAGCGACAAAAACATCATATTTCGTGTTTTCAGAGCGCTGGTTGCAGTTATATCAAGTTTGAAATAAGTCAAAATTACCACATTCTGAGCAGTTTCAAAGTATCGCAAATCACATGATTGTTCCAATACAACATCATACGCATGAATCCGTCCTCAAATGCACAAAATTTTGCGTTACCAGCAAGTTATCAGCGTTTTTTCTGAGTCTTGTTGAGAGATATTTGATGTTGTAAATCCGCTCAGAATCAGGATTTGGTTCAAAAATGCGTTATATGGCAAAATCTAGCACAAAATTCATCATATTTCGTGTTTTTAGAGTGCTATTTGAGGTTTACAAACTTCGGAATAAGTTGAAATCACGCTTTACCGCGCAGATTTTCAAAATCAAAAAGTTCATATTCCTATTCAGGACTTCATGATATGTATGAATCCATCGACACTAACATCATATTTTGTGTTTTAAGAGTGCCATCTGCAGTTATATGAAGTTTGAAATAAGTCCAAATTACCACATTCTGAGCAGTTTCAAAGTATCGCAAATCACATAAATCTATCCAATACAACATAATACGCATGGATCCGTCCTCAAATGCACAAAATTTTGCGTTTCCAGACAGTTATCAGCGATTTTTCTGAGTCTCGTTGAGAAATTATTGATGCTGTAAACCTGCTCAAAATCAAGATTCTGCTTCAAAAATGCGTTATATAGCAGAATCCTGCACCAAATACATCATATTTTGTGTTTTCAGAGTGCTATTTGCAGTTTTACAAACTTTGGAAGAAGTTGAAATCACGCTTTTCCGCGCAGATTTTCACTATCAAGAAGTTCATATTCCTTCTTAGGACTTTATAGTATGTATGAATCCATTGACAAAAACATCATATCTCGTGTTTTCAGAGCGCTATCTGCAGTTATATGAAGTTTGAAATAAGTCAAAATTACCACATTCTGAGCAAATCCCATAAATCTATCCAATACAACATGATACGCATGAATCCGTCCTCAAATGCACTATATTCTGCGTTACCAGCGAGTTATCAGCGTTTTTACTGAGTCTCGTTGAGAAATTTTTGATGCTGTAAACCTGCTCAAAAGGAAGATTATGCTTCAAAAATGCGTGATATGGCAGAATCTAGCACCAAATACATTATATTTTGTGTTTTTAGAGTTCTATTTTCAGTTTTACAAACTTTGGAATAAGTTGAAATCACGCTTTTCTGCGCAGATTTTGAAAATCAAAAAGCTCGTATTGCTATTTAAGACTTCATGATATGTATGAATCCATTGACAAAAACATCATATTCTGTGTTTTCAGAGCGCTATTTGCAGTAATATGAAGTTTGAAATAAGTCAAAATTACCACAGTCTGAGCAGTTTCAAAGTATCGCAAATCACATGAATCTATCCAATACAACATAATACGCATGAATCCGTGCTCAAATGCACAAAATTTTGCGTTTCCAGCAAGTTATCAGTGTTTTCTCCGAGTCTTGTTCAGAAATTTTTGATGCTGTAGATCAGTAGATACGTAAGGCCGATTCTGGACCAGATAACGATCTAAGATTTCAAAGATAACGCGAGTAGTGACGTTATCTAAACAGCGGTGACGTTATCAGAACATTTACCAGTGGCGCTATCTCTTGAGCAGTGGTGAATGGCGCCACCTATCATCCAACAGACTAACTAGCGTTGAATGGAAAAATATTTCAATTTCTTTTTTGCGTGTGGCGCCATCTATTATCCACTAGACGAACTACTAATTGATGTGATAGATCTCTGTACCATGAATGACAATAATAACGTCATTCACACACATTCTACCACTAACGTCATCTCTTGGGATGTGTTGTGATGAGTGGTGCCACCTATCATTCAACAAACTAACTAGCGTTGAATGGAAAAAGATTTCTCTTTTTTTTGCGTGTGGCACCATCTATTATCCACTAGATGTATTACTAATCAAAGTGTATTTACCAGTAACACTATTTCTTGGAATGTGTGATGAGTGGTGTCATCTATCATCCAACAGACTAACTAGTGTTGAATAAAAATATTTATTTTTTTGTGTGGCGCTATCTTTTCTCCACTAAATGAACTACTAATTGACGTGGATAAAAAAATCCCTGTGACGTTATCTACACATTTACCAGTAACGCCATCTTTTGAGTTGCGTGACGAATGGTGTCACCTATTATCACATAGACTAACTAGCGTTTAATAAAAAGATTTCTATTCTTGTGTGTGACGCTATCTATTATTCACTAGATGAAGTACTTATTGAAGTAAATGTTTAGATGGAGCTCTATATTATGAGTAGCGCAATTTATAATTCAATAAATTAGCTAGTAGGGAAAAAATATTCAGATATTCCATTCACCAATTTTTGCAATCGATTCGCAATAATTGAGTGATGCAATGTTTTATCCGCATAAATATTCCACTCCTCTAATCATAAATTTTAGACTTTGAATCAATTATTTCTGTTTCACAATAATTAACTGATGCAATGTTTTGTCTGCATAAATATTCCACTCCTTTGATCATAAATTTGAGACTTTGGATTAATTATTTTCGATAAGTAAATTTGTATCACGTTTTTTTCCATTTTATGGGGTTATCAACGATTTATTTTCATATTATATGAAGAAATTTGTACAAATTAGTATTCACCAGTGGACCGTGAAGATTTTTGATTAGTGGTGGAGTATATACTTTAAAAAGCTCAATTGAACGAGAAATCATTTTATTGTATCAGTTTAAATTTGAAAAATTGTTCGAAGCAATAAAAGAGTAGAAAAATGAATCGTAAGTATTAAATGTTTTATTTGATTGTAATATTTATATAAATGTGTTTATGTTCGACTGCATCATAATCATGTAGTTTATGGTTGCATTTAGTGCTCATAATATGCCACTTAATTGGACTAGGACTTTTACTTTATATAATTGGACGGAACTGTCATTGTCAAAAAAAAATTATACTTCTCTATCGTATTTATTCTTCTCTACACTTTCTGAAGTATCCATTCATTCTTTTCTATCGTATTTAATATCTTCTACACTTTCTGAAGTATCTATTTCTTCTATTAAATTGTATTTAATATTTTTGACATCTGCAAATAAACAGTAAAAAACAATTGTAACAATAGCAACACTAGCAAAGTACACCAAGTTATACTTATCGAATTTTTGTATAGGGAAATTAAGAAATATTTTTAAATGATATCCTGCGTCTTTAGAGCAGTCGAACATAAAGCTTTGTATGTAATTCGTACATAAACAAACTTTATAGACTCGCCTTCCTTATTAGACTCGCTCGCGCTGCTCGCTCGTCCATAACCAGCGGCTCGTCCAATAAAGTTCTATATTATATACTAATTACATAAATAGCTATTTTATCACATTCTTAGAAATTCAAGAAAGAATGAATAGGGCCTTGAAGACCCAAGCCTTCATCGTTATACATCTTAGAGTGAGTTAATGAAATTTTAATGATATTTTTTTCATCAAAAAATTAAAATTTGTGTTTTTCAGGTTAGGAACTTTGATAAAATATATCTGGAGGTTGCGCCCCCATAAGGGTTTACAGGGGGCCGATCGAAGGGTTGAGCGGGGTTTTTGAGCTGGCGAAGCTCAATAGAGGATATTATTGCTCGCCAGTGTAAAAGGTATATATTTTTTGTAACACGTACACCGAAAGTACCATATTACTGAGCTGACTTCTGCTTCAAAAGTTCTCAATTCCAAACCATGGTAACAATTTTCATTAATTCTCTGTTTACTGGGAATTAATGGATATTTTTTCCCGTTGGGTAAAAATGAAATTGTAGATCATGGATCAGGATGCCGTTGGATTTTTTTATTTCATTGATATAATATGTCAAATTGATATTTGAAAGAAATTTGTATTATAGAATGTGTTCGTTGTAGTATGTGCATTTATTGTGAACGGGATAGCACAGAGAAAGTGAAAAATATCAATCAATAAAATGAATCATGTAAGTTATGTTTCATTGTATTAGTTTACTGTAATGTGATTGCATTTGCAAAAATCTGTTCGTCAAATCGATAAGATAGTTTCAATACATCCAAATTTATTAAAAGAATTTAGTAATGGAGGTTCTTTGGTGCACTTGTTACAAAAAGTACTGTATGCAACACGGACACTGAACGACTGTCATTATTGTCACGGACAAATTTGGCTGCACGGAGCTACGCCTTGGGCTTTGCCCTCGCCTCTGCCTCAGGCTTTGCCCTCGTCTTCACCGAATGCAGCCAAATTTATCCTGGACAAGAATAACAGTCGTTCGGTCCTTGTAGCATAATATACCATGAATTCTACTTTTGAGAGTTTTTTGATTTAATTTTTCTTTTATTCATAGACCTCATTTCATCTAGAGCTCCTATCTCTATTTGAGGGAGGAGGGAGCAGTAGTATTGGTAATTAGCATAAGTTTTTTTCATATTTCAGATATATTTTTATTAAGTATTATATTCTTAGATTTTTCTTATTTGTTAATAATAAATTATTTATTAATCATTTATTGAATTTTTCACTTGACATTGGTGGATAATATACACAAGAGACTGATGAAACATCTCAAAAACAATTGAAAAACACATCAAATGTTTTCAAATGTTTTATTCATTCATACATCTGTATTCTTTAATTTCAAATACTCTGTATAATTCCAAATCTCAGATGATAACCTTTGACATTGATATCAATAAACTAGATTGAACAAGTAAAATGTACTACGTGCTTTCCTTGAAAATGAGATAGTTGACATCATTCTCTTGTCTTGTGAGTCTTAAAATAAATTATCTTCTGGAGAACTCAATTGTCGCATATGATTCATTATTTTATTTTTTTTTTGGTTGAATAAAAATTGAAATTTGCATGTCACAATAGCTAAGACATATTTTTCAACTTTTTTGAGAAGTTTTTACTATCAGTCTGTGATATGAGTGGATTGAGTTGCATCAATTTTTTTTTAGAACTATTGCAATATAGGTATGTATTAATCTTTCAATATTTCAATTGAATTCACTTCTTTATTCATTAATCCTTAATATCATAGTATTTATCAATAAGAATTAAAATATGTTCTGCATAATATTTAATATTACACTTATCAGAAATGACGAGTTTTTAGTTGATCGAATTGAATAGAAAAATTTGAGAGCTACTAGAATATTGCTATTGTAGTTGGCGGATGTATCCTCACCCCTAGCAGGTAGCTAGAGGCAACATTCTTGAGTGTGGATTCTTTGAATGGGAGTGAAAAACCCAAGAGAAGTGTGAGTGTCTCGCTTTGTAATTTAAAGTTAGTTGTGTTCGAGATTGTGAAATGTGAAATGTGCTTGTTCATAGTTCCCCGCCAAGATTTTTTCTGGAGAAGTCGTGTAAATTCACTTCAACGTTATAGTATGTATTAAAGCATAATTATTCTTTTTTTAGAGGTTTTCAACTAGATATTGGTATTCAACTAAAATAAGTTCTTTGTCCTGGATTCTGATGCTTCAAAAAACCAAAAGAAAATTGTTTTGGATGAGCTTGATCAGAAGAAAAGAGAATAATTAGGCGAGTACAATTTTATTTTTTGAGAATTTACAATTTATTTATACATTCCATTGAATTTTTTTGAAACTACTCTATACAATAACTACAAGCTATACTTGAACTCCCTATAAATAATTGATCTAAACATAGATAACAGTAATAGCTATCAATATCGCAGAGTAACAAATATATTTCACTATCTAATTTGATGCTATGTTCTTGTTTTATATTCGAACAGTAGTACATTCCTGATATGATATTTTCAATATTTGTAAACGTAGAAAAAGTAAATACTGGAAAATCGGAGTCATCTTGTAATATATGAATACAATTTTCACAAAGACGTCTCATATACCAATAGTGAGGTTGTATTTCTGGTAATAACCATAATCTGTATTTCTAATTGATATGATTTTCATTATTAAAACAAAATTGTAGAACATTTTCCATATTTAAATTTTCAATTTGTGTTGGAATAATTGCATAATAATCCCAATCAGTTGACACTTCATTATACTTGTCATCTGACGATGATGAAGATGTGCTCTCCCAACCTAATGCTATTTCATTCGCCATATTAGCTGTAAGATTAGTATCTATTAGGGAAGGTATTGATTCACAAATTTCATCAAATTGTCTGAAAATATATGATACATTAGGTGACATTTCCAACAAAATATTTGGCTTTTAATATGAAGAATGAAAAAAAAATTAATTAACGATTATCATTTTTTTTTTGCCAACAAATAGAAATAAGAATGAAAAAAATTGGATATACGTTATTAACTTTCTGTAAAACGAATATTCACAACAATGTCATTCGATTTTTCAATGTGAAAATGAACATTAATTAAATCACTTCTTTGAACATCACTCAAAGTTGCAAAATTGTTTGGGAAAAAGACTTTGAACTCCTTCGTTGTTACGATTAGTTTTGGTCCATATCTGGTATTGATTATATCAGCTTTTTTTATTTGATATTTTTTATTTTCATCCAGTTTACCAATGTTTATAGTTGGCACCTGAGCATCTGAAGACCCCAGTGCATTGAAAAAGTCTAGTTTACTCATTTTTGTTTTTTTTTCTATTTTTTGTTCTTGTTTTTCTTTCTTACTGAGAACAAAAATATATCTCAATATTAATATAAAAAATTATGAAGAGAAACAAACTTACGTATTTTGGGTTGACTTGAGAGTCTATTATGATGGACTGATATATATTAATTGTGTATTCCCATATTTATAGTGAGAAGAATGTTTTTTTTTCTATAAAAAATATATCAAAATAAAAAAAATGCAATGAAACCATATGCAAATAAAAAATTATGCAACACATGAAATATTCCTATCAGAAATATATCATTGATTGACATTGGAAAAAAAATAGAATGCACATTCATATAAATAATATTTATTATGCAACACACAATTATCTTCTCATTAAAAAACTTGTGAAACGGGCTCTTATTATTCGTGAATTACAGAGAGTAACTTGAAGGTAATAACATTGCTTACTGACTTATCAGAAATCAAACACATATTCAATAAGAATAAATATGTAATGTATTCGCATAACATCTCTCTTGACTTTGCCGGTTGACAACCGAAGTTATTCCTGATGAATGAAATCAATGAAATATTCAATTTAATGGCTAAAATGAACATTTTTTCTGGGTGTAAGTTCACGCACATTTTTGAGGCCAAATATTAAATCTTCTATCTCATAGATGGCACGGCTCGCTATGGTATAATAGACGAGCATTAAAAATTCACTCTACCTGACATAATTTTGAGAATAATATTCATGACATAGGCCCAAACGTTCAAAAAAATTATTTTGCGACCACAATTAGTTTGACATATAACATATGATAGTTGAAGACAGTAAAAATTATTTTAATGCAAATTAAGAACATTATTTTGAAAAGTTTGGTGATATCCTATGAGCATTGAACACTTCACACTAGTTCCTCAACAAAATTTCTAGAAAAATATAGATTCTTAGTCTTCTATGAAAGCACTACTACAGCTGAACGAACTACATCATAGCATTCTCAGATTAAAAATAAGTACGAAGCCTTGTATAAATAAATAAGTGAATAATATATTGATGAATTAAAGATTCTTGGTTTGAATTCCTTTTTTCTCTTTCCAAATTGAAATTGGACGTTTCGATTCGCTTATCATATGAATTGATAATATCAATATCGTGCATACGAGACTTTAACATCCACTCAGACATAATCACAATGATAATATTTTCAGGCCTAATATTTCAGTTCATGGTTAAAATTAAAAGTAGTTCAATTTCTATAGTAATGATTGTTGGAACAACTTTTATGGAGGTATTTCAGCTTCGCTTATGATAAACCGAAGATTGAAATACCAGCCCTTAGTACTATTAAACGAGCTCACTTGTAATATACTAATATACACACTAGTGGCTTTTGAGCATAATCGTAAAGTCTCTTTCGAAAAAGAGGTGCAGGAGGTATCTATAAATGGTTCTTGTTTCCATTCCTAATAGGAAAATGCTATACCAAATTGTAGAAAAATGAGTGATTCATATTATCTCGCATAAATCCATAAGATATTTGTCTCACTGAAGTTGTTTACAACTAATTTCCAATTTAACAAACATAAATTCCGAGATAGTGTTCATGGCATATTTTTGATCTATGTTTCATACTTTTAAATCTGTATAAAATAGTTTATCAGGACTAGTTATGCATGTCATGCATTGATGGTACAGTATCTATTTGATATTCATTCAAAATTTAGTTCAGTTATTGGTTAATTTGAAATTTGCCGCGGTTGAATATGTTTTAGTTGAATAGGCAATTCAAATATTTCAGAACTGTAGTTTCATAAAGATATACAAGTTTTGCTAGCATTCTATACTTTAAAATTGGCAATTTTTTTTTGTATCTATTTCTCAAATTAGTACTAGTTAGGCCCGGTTCCACAATCTAAGCTTATCCACAGCTCAGTTGCATCGATTCCATTCACTATGGTAACAATTGCTGGAGTAATTGTAAATAATAATAATAATAATAATAATAATGATAATAATATTAATAATAATACGGTAGGTAAACTCAGATTGTACAGCCGGACCTAAATCAGATAATCGCTTTTTGTTTAACTCGTTCCAATTTTTGAGTACAAAATTTGTAGAATTTCACTATACTAGTAAATACCAATAATACTGCTCATGTATTTCTAGTAAGCATGTTCCAGTAATATGGGAGTGAGGAATTATTATCGCAATAATTGACAATTGCTTCAAAAAAACTAAACTATTATTTATTTTAATTACAAACAATAAATACAAAAAAGATAATGACTAGAGTAGTAGTACAGAAACAGATGAATATAGTGTTCAACTTCTTGATTTATGCAAGCTTTGGATCTTCAAATCCTGCTTGTGGTAGTGTTCTCAAAGACGAAGCAAACTGTCTATATAATACACATTCTCTCTTGAAAGTCTATTACATATAAATATTTTTCCACTATTGACTCCATTGATATGTGCGCGCGCAAGAGAAACAAAGCTTATATGTGAATTGAATCATGATCAAATAAAATAATTTGAAAAAAAAACATTCTTATAGTGGTTATTTTATTAGTATCCATGCTTCGATTATTCGTTGCATTCAGATATACCTATCCCCACAACTACTTCAGATTAGGTTTTTATACTTTTGTATAAAACGGATTTGAAGAGAAAATATATTTTATATAGAAAGAGCAATTTGTATCAACAGAATGAACTTTATATACAGCCGACTTAGTGATTTTTTACAGACAGATATCATATAGAACGGTTCTTATGAAGCGATGTGGAACGATTTTATATTGGGATCTTACATCGTGACGTCACGATTCAACACGGCCGCGCTAAACCATAGCTTAGCATTGCTAGCATAGGCAACAAGCTTATTCTCTTGATTTTCAAACGATACACAATATATTTTCTTAGTGAAATCAAAAAGTTAGCTCATTCAAGTTTTAATAATGATTATAACATTCATGAAGTTTATCTGAGCAAAACTTTTCATTCATTATTTTCAAATTTTAAAATTTCATTGCCGTCATGTAAAACAAATAAGTTCGAAAATATCGGCTGGTACCACGAGCTCTGTTTTTGGCGCTACTAAAAGCCTTTTGTCAAGATGTGTTTTAACGCAATTAGAATTTTTCCAAATACTTTAGAAGATAATCTTCAGATACACATTACGGAAAACTCATATGTCTACAAAATTTATTTGAATATTCTTATTCAAAATACTTGAAACTCTTCTTAAAATAACACTGTTAGTATAGCCAAAAACAGAGCTTGTGGTACCAGCCATCGACTTTATTGCGAATTGTCTTGCAGCACAACAATAACAGTAATAAATAGGGTTAAACAGAAGACTATTCACAATGAAGTCGATATTTTCGAACGTATTCATTATATACGACGGAAATAAAATATAAAATTTCCAAATTATGAATGAGAAGTTTTGTTCAAATAAACTTCATGTATAATATAATAATCATTAAAACTTAAATACCTTTTTGATTTCACTGAGGAAATATATCGCATATGGCCTGAAAATCAAAAAAAAGTACTTGTTGCCTATGCTAACAATGCTGAGCTATAGCCTTAGATTATTTATAGTAACTAGACGGAAAAATTATAATATATATATATTATATTATATTATATTACATAATACATTTTTGCTACGCCAGAATTTTTCAATCTTCCGTAGGCTTTGTCAGCGTCAGATATTACAAAATCTCTAAATGTTTTTATGTCGGATGTGAGTGGTAGTAACTTCGTCTTATTCCAATTTGATTCCTCCAGAGTTTTACGAGCCGCTCTGGATATAGATGCGCCATATTCAAGAGCAAAAAGTTCTTTCAGATCAATAACTCTGTTTTTATCAACATGGTTCTCCTCAATAAGGCATAAAGAATAAAAAACATTCAAGCACTCTTTCAAATACATACCCAAATGGTTTGCCATAGAAGGTATTTTGAAATCTCCAGTATTTTCATTGTACTCACAAAGCTTTCTAACCCCCTTAATAATGTGATCAAAGTATTTTGGTTGCAATAAATCTCTCATATCTATTATTCCTGGTACATCCTTTTTTATAATTATCAGAAGACGAGCTAGTTGACGCAGTTTTTGTCGCATGTAATGTTTTAGATGTAATTCTGAACTGTATTTATTACATAGGTGCGAAGCAAGTCTCAGAAGCAAATTATCGTTCTTGATAATGTTGCTCACTTGATCATTCTTCATTTCAGCTAACAAAAGTGATACTCTAGAATGAAGATTTAAATGTTGTATATTTAGATTCACCTCGATAGCACGTGATTGTGCCTTAATATATTTATTTTTGTCACATTTGACATTTGCAGGACAAAATGAGATATGACGATATAAATTTTTTAATATAAAATATCCATAGCAATGAGGACAAGGAGAGTAATTTTGAGAAGATCTAGTTTTACATTTATTGGATCTTCGAGAGACGATCATCTCATCATAAGTAATTTTTGTGTTATTCAAATATCAAACTTCATTTCTAAGTAGTGCTATCAATCTAATTCTTTCGGGATGCTTCATAGGATACCTTAATATATTTTGCACTTTCATTTCATGTTTGTGAACTTGCAGGATGTGTCGCGCAAACCGGTAAATAATTTTTTTACAGAATGAGCAAAAATATTTCTTTTTATCTGTACCATTTGTTGACAACGGCACATGTAAGCGAGTATCAATTGCATTATATGTACCGTTTAGATTTTTCTTTCGCGTTTTAGAAGATATAGTCAAATCCAGACTGTCCAGAGAACTATCACTACCATCAGTGGATGAGTCATCAATCGAGCTCTCTAAAGGTTTATAATCACTATCTGCAATAAAAACATGTTTCATGTGAGAACATCTCAGAATATTCTCATCAAATTAGTATTTTATCAAAAACTAACAGTTTTATTTGAGAAGTTATACCAGCGCCTAGAAACATCCAATAATGCACCGTTCGAAGCATTATCAGATGATATTTCGATATCCGATGAAGATGGAAACAATATTTTCATATTTATCGTATATTTCTTCAAATAGACTGATGTGATTTATTTATATTCATTAGACGGTAATGAAATTGCTTATTTTCAGTTCACTTCTTCCTGACGCCAGAAATCAATTCTCATAACTTGCTCTAAGACGTCAATTCATAATCTTGAAATTTAATTTCTGATTAAACTAAATTTTACTGCACAGCTACCAATAGATATAGAGTTGAGTAAGTAAACTTGGATATTCGAAACACTTCACGAAACGAATAGGATAAATAAAGTAGATGTCACAAATTATTTGTGATAAAGTTTATGCTGTGGAACAATTAGAATAAAAAAAGTCTGAAACATTCATTATTTGTCCACAAAATTTCAAATCTAAGAATCGGTTTTGACACCATCATCTTAGATCGGGGAGCAACTGTATACACGTGTTTTGTCCTTATTAGGACTCGTCAGTACAGTATAGCCAAAAACCCAAGATAGTCAGGGCTTGGATCCCAAAGTCTTTAAACTCATAAAAATAAATGCCTGTTTGGGAAGTTCTCGCCTCACCATTCAAAAATCGTATTCATTGTGGGAAAATCACGAATACAGATGATATTATCGACCCTGGGGCATTTTTGGATCAATGCTTATTCATATTGCTGGAGAAAGTGGGACAATTCATTTATGAATATCGATCCCCAGTGAAGATGAACTGTGAGCTGTGTTGTGAATATGTACTTGAAGAACAAGATATTTTTAAAAAAATCTCAATTTATCATAACTCAAGAATGATGCCCATAACATTGTCTGACGACTTTACTATTTGGTTTGATCAGAATGTAAGAAGTGTCGTATTGACTCATATGTCGGAGTTTCAAGAGCGGGATAGTGGAAAAGCCCTAAGTAGAATATTAAACTTAAGAGTAAGTTTCAAAAAAATTCTTGCATTTTTTTTTCTTAAGAACAAAATTCTCTAGGTCAATATAAGCAAGTATGATGCAACAAATTCTGGAGGATCAACATATATCGATCTTCCGGAATTTATCAAAAACCGGAAAGCTGTGATAAATGTAAAAAATAGTGATAATAAGTGTTTTATTTGGGCACTTTTATCGGCTATGTTCCGGGCTGATAGTCATTCAGATCGTGTTGGTTCATATCCTCAAAATCATAGTGAAATATTGAATTTATCTGATATTCAATTTCCAACTCCACTATGTGAGATAATCAGATTCGAAAAAAAAAAAATATCAATTAATGTTTATGGGATAGAGTATAATACTATCGATAAAAGATATACAATAAATGGCCCCTTACATTACACACAGAAAAAGGTTGAACGACATGTCAACTCACTTTTTTGGACAAATGAAGAGAATGGGCATCATGCTTGGATCAAATCATTATCCCGTCTTTTATCAAGACAACTGTTCAATCATGGACATAAATGTTACACATGTGATAGATGTTAACAATACTTTTCGAGTGAATGTCTATTAGAAAATCATGAAAGTTATTGTTGCAAAATGGATGCTGTTAAAATTGAAATACCAACAGGAACAGAAATGTGGGTAAAATTAAAAAATTATTCTAGAAAAGAAAGACATCCATTTGTAGTTTATGCAGACTTTGAATGCTCAACAATACTCATTCACACTTGTCAACCAAACACTAGTAAATCATATACATTTGAATATCAGAATCATATAGCATGTGCAGTTGCCTACAAAGTTGTTTGTTCATATAATGATTCTTTATCATTTTTTGAATCATATCGCGGACCTAAAGCAGCAAAATGGTCTATTTATAGATTGAAAAATGTTGTAAAAATAGTTGAAACATTCTATGAGAATGGGATTCCTCTTAAAATTAGTAATGAGAATTGGACAGATTTCGATGATGCAACTTTTTGTCTTATTTGTGAGGAGAAGTTTATCGAATCGGGAGAAAAAGTTGAAGATCACTGTCACCTCACAGGTATTTTATTTTTCCATCAATAAAATATAAAAAAAGATCTCACACTTTCTCAAACAACTTTAGGTTTGTACAGAGGTGCGGCCCATGCAAGGTGCAACTTGAATTATAAACTACCAAAATATATCCCAATTTTTTTCCCACAATTTGAGTGGATATGATAGCCATTTGATAGTAAAAGAATTCGGAGTTGATGAAGAGCAAATAACAATAATTCCTAATAATAGTGAATAATATATTTCATTCTCATTAGCAGTTGGGAAAATGCAGATTCGTTTCTTAGATTTTTTGCAGTAAGTTAACTTCTTATAAATATCAAATAATCCATTAGAAAAAAAAAAAAGCTTCCTCAGTAAGATTTTTTTTTATGCTTGTAGATTTATGAATAGTTCACTAGAAAAGCTAGTCACATATTTAGACAAAGAAGACTTCAAAAAAATGAATAAGTACTATCCAAATAAAGTCAAAAACGATTTATTATTGAGAAAAGGTGTTTTCTCATATGATTATATGAACTCGTGGAATCGAATGGAAGAAACAGTATAACCTCCAGAGGAGCTTTTTTTTCAAGATTGAAAAATGAGAATATTAGCGCTAAAGACTATGAACATGCTCAAAAAATATGGAATACTTTCAATTTAGATTCTTTGGGGGATTATCTAGAGTTATATCTTCAAACAGACGTTATACTTCTAGCTTATATATTCGAAAACTCCCGAAATGTTAGTCTGAAAGCTTATAATTTAGATTCTGCTCATTATTTCACAACGCCAGGTATAATATAAAAAAAACATCATAATACAACTTTTTATAACTACTTTTTTGTAGGGTTTGCATGGGATGCTATGTCGAAGCTGACAAGAGTGAATTTACAGTTGCTAACTGATATTGATATGATTCTCTTCTTTGAGCAAGGAATCAGAGGAGGGATTTGTCAATGCAGTAATCGCTATGCAAAATCAAACAATAAATTTATGTCTACATATTGTGCAACAGAACAAGAGGCTTATTTAATGTATTTTGATGCCTGCAATTTATATGTATGGGCTATGACGCAATGTCTGCCCTATGGTGGGTTTGAATGGTTATCACAAAAAGATATATCAGAGCTTAATGTGATGAATATATCAAAATATAGTTCAATTGGTTATGTATTAGAAGTGGATTTAGAGTATCCAAGACATTTACATGATCTCCATAAAGATTTCCCATTATGAATATGTTTTATTGGGTATAAGTTCTGTAATTTATTATAAG
This sequence comes from Dromius quadrimaculatus, assembly GCA_963989225.1. Lineage (NCBI taxonomy): Eukaryota > Metazoa > Arthropoda > Insecta > Coleoptera > Carabidae > Dromius > Dromius quadrimaculatus. Next base: position 31,432,633 of record OZ022328.1, on the reverse strand, counting down.
TATTATTATTATTTATTTATTAGTATTGAGGTTGAAGAAAATAACTGTCTCCCTTTTTTGGACGTTTACCTAGAGAAACAAGGTAATGGCAAACTTATCCATTCTGTATATAGGAAGCCGACCCATACAAATCAATATTTACATCAGTCATCAAATCACCATCCTGCTCAGAAATTTTGTACTATTAAAACTTTATATCAGAGAGCCTCTTCATTATGTCATCCAAGTAAACTTTCTGATGAAATCAAATTTTTGGATGATGTTTTCTTGAAGAATGGATATAATAGAACACAGATTAAGAAAGCACTTAGACAGAAGAATTCTACGCCACCTGTTCAAGATCCAAATAATAAGAAAATATTTGTTACGTTACCTTACGTAGCCAATATAACAGATAAAATTGGAAGGCTTTCACATAAATATGACTTTAAAACTTCATACACTTCTAGTTTGAAAATTCGAAATCCTATTGGTAATGTTAAAGACAGATTTCCTCTACAGTATCCAGGTTTATACAAGATTCCTTGTCAATGTGGCAAAGTATATATTGGACAAACCAAGAGGACTGTAGAAACAAGATTGAAAGAGCATTCTCGTCATATAAGATTGAACCATCCAGAAAAATCTGCTGTGGCTGAGCAAGCTATTCAAGAATTACATGGCATTGACTTCAATAATACGAAGCTTCTGGCTAAAGAGAACAATTGGTTCAAGAGGCTTATAAGAGAAGCAATTGAAATTAAAAAACTACCGAATAATTTGAATTTGAATACTGGTTATGAACTTAATCGATCATGGCTACCAATCATTTGTTCATAATTTCAAGTTATTTGTATCTACGAATCTACTTGCAAGAGTTACTTCATCACCACCTCCTGAAGATCTGTGGATGGTTCAGTTATGCGCCAAACCAAAAAGAGTAGAGCCAGATTGACCTAGAACCACAAGGAGTTGACAATTTCCCTATTTAGACCTTCATTAAGACCTGTGGATATTGAATCATCAATTACAGGCAGAGCTCTACGATCCTAGGAGTTAATATATTTTAAACTAATCTAGTTATGATTTGTACTTTTATTTTTATTTTTGTTGTCTTGACAATTTTGTTTATTTATATTTATATTTCTTTTCACTTGAAAAAGGCAGCACTTTGCTGTTGAAACGTTGTGTTTCTAATAAATTACAGAACTTATACCCAATAAAACATATTTATTTAAAAATGAGTTCTGAAAAGTTTTTTCCCTCATTTCCCATTATGTTGTGAGCATGAGCAATCTAAAAACTCCAATATAACGAAATTAATGACAACTCTTAATAATAAAGTAAAATATATTATTCATTATCAAAATATGCAACAAGCTTTAACATTTGGTATGAAATTAACAAAAATACATAGAGCTATCAGATTTAATCAATCATTGTGGTTAAAAAGCTATATTGATTTAAATACAGAGTGTAGAAAAAACGCCAAAAATAATTATGAAAGAGATCGATTTAAATTGAATAATAATGCATTTTTTGGCAAAAGTATGGAGAATATTCGGAGTCAAAGAGATATAAAACTCAAAACACAATGTGATGGACGTTATGGGGCTCGAAAAATGGTGATAAAACCAAATTTGAAAAAAATTATTCCTTTTTCTGAAAATTTGGTATCAATGGAATTTTATAGGTTATCGATAGAATTTAACAGACCCATTTATATTGGGATGATGATTCTTGATCTAAGTAAGGTACTTATGTATGATTTCCACTATAATTACGTACATGAAAAATTCCAAAAACCTAAACTATTATATCAAGATACTGACTCACTAATTTATCGCTTTACCGAAAATCCATATAAAATTGTAAGAGAAGATTTGCACCGATTTGATACTTCAAACTATTCTAAGGATAATCACTATGGAATACCTCAGGCAAATGCAAGAATTGTTGGATTGTTTAAGAATGAAAATGGTGGAAAAATTATGAGCGAATTTGCAGGGCTCAAATCCAAAATGTATTCATATAGACTGGAAAACAACGAATCATTTTCTAAAGTAAAAGGAATATCCACTACAGTTACTAGATCATTGACAACAGATGATTATAAGAATGCATTATTCCTGAATAAAAAGTTATATCGCACACAAAGCAATATCATATCAAAAAATCATAAAATTTTTTCAGTTGAAATTAATAAACTCATTTTAAATGCGGATGATGATATGCGATACTTATAAGAAGGGAACACAGATACATTACCTTGGGGGCACTATTCTATTTGTAAAGAAAACGATAGGCAGGAGTGTAATAATATTATTATAATAGATTAATCTTTTTTTAATGTAATATATGGGAAAAAAAATTTACAATAGTAATTAGATGCTCACACTATAAAACATTGTCTTTATGTATCCACGAATTATATGAAGAATCAAGCCCTAACCATTTTACATATACTTGTAAACCTTTTTTCTTCAAAACTTTTTCAACTAAATAAATATTTGGATGTTTAGTTTTTTGGAGTTCTTCTTCATAAAATCCACCCGCGATTGATTTATCTTGATGATCTTTCAACCTGTATGTTATTGGGTTTGTTAAATTTAATTTTGAAATAGTAAAAATTTCAGTTGACCAGTCGGGTGTGTAACTTTTCTCAAAAACATTTTTCAATTTGGATACTCTAACAGAATCACCAACCATCAATTTACTTCGACCTCTTATTTCTATGTTATTATAAACTGTATCCAATAAATATTTCTTATTTTCATTATTAACACTATTTGGAGTCATTTTCATTGTGCTATGTTTTGTGTTATTATAAGAGTTGATTAATTTCAGTAGAATATCTATTCATCTATGTGAACCACGATAGCTAAATTCACGATACATATTATTCTTCAAAGTTCGATTGAATCTCTCGACAACACTTGCTTTTAAATTACTATATGTTGAATAATGATTGATATTATAACTTTGCATCATTTTCTTGAACTTTTTATTATAAATTTCTTTTTCATGATCAGTTTGTAGATTTAAAGGTCGCTTATTTTGTTAAAAAATATTTTCAAAAGCATTTACTATTGCATCAGCAGATTTTGTTTTAATAGGTTTAGCCCAAGCGTATTTAGAGAAAAAATCAATCACTGTCAACATATATTTATTACCACTATTTTCTCTTACATAAGGAATCATTTCCACTGAATCAGCTTGTCACAAATCATCAATATTTTGAGTTATAACTCGACGTCCTTTGGGCTGGTTTATGTAGTACATCCACTATAGATTTTTCTGACATTTTTTGTATAGTTCAATTCTTAGAGACAATTTTCTAGTTTATAATTCCATATAACTTAATATGACTACCTGCAGGTATTTCATTGGAAGAAAGAGTAATACCTCCAATACATAATTCTATGAAATCTTAAATTTTCTTTATATTGTTTATTCGAAGATATTGCTTGAACTTTTATTTTAAATGAATTTATATTCATCACATTGATTTTATAATAACATCTATCTCCATTTTTCTCATCCCCATTTTTTTATACATCAAAAAAAATTTAATAATTTTTTTTACTTTGGTGAAAATCTTCTTTTTGAATTAGTTTCACAGCTTCAACTTAATGCTCTGTAGAATCGTCATATATTTTGTTCAAAGACTCTTTCGAGTCAATCGTTCGTAGTTTCTTCAAATTTTCACGTAGTTTATCCAAAGCCTCTAATTGTTGTTTTTGTTTAAAATTGGATGAATTATCTTCTATCAAATCACTTTCAATTTTGTGAATTGTTCTATTATTTCTATACACTTCTTCCTCAATTTTATCCTTAACTACATTTTTTGATTCATTTATTTTATGTTGTATCACTATGATTTTATTGTTGATAGTTTCTTTTACGTCTTTAATACGCTCATCCAAATATTTCTCCGTTATAATATCACTCGAATCATGTATTTTCTCAATATTCAAAAATTGTCTTCCATTTAAATCTATATTTCTATGAATATCATACCTTAATATTGAATTATTTGACTTATTTCTTTTTCTCTTTGAAAATCGTCTACCAAATTTATCTACCGACATAATTAATAATTCTCAATCTCAAGTTAAGATAAAAGCTTCTACTCTTGACAGCAGATATAATAATGTTCATTTTTGAAGTGAATTCATTCTATTATATTACATTCTCTCAATTCTTCAAGTATTAACATAATTTCATTATCATGATTTGTGTGTCCACTCTGTTTGGATGCTAATAATAACTGTAATCTATTAACCAATTCGTTTGGATCATCCCAATAGACATACTCGGGTTTATAATTGGAGAATTTCATGTTGAATGGTAAAACTCCAAAACCTGTAGGTGAATATTTTTTGTTTTGCACTTTTTTTCTTGTTGAAGCTCGAAACCCTTTTTTTTTTCACTTTAAAACGGTTCAATTATTTTGAAGTATTTTGGATAAGTGGATCTTTTCAACATATTATTTGATCGCTTATGTGCTTGTGTATGATTTAAAATTCTTAAATATTCGTTCACATCTTCCGCAGTATAATGTTCAGGATTTTTCATGAATATGAGTTCATAAAGTCCTTTTGTTCCATTATACTCTTGATCATCAATTATTATATCATTTTTATCTATTTCTATCTCTTTTTTACCCAATATCAATTTATCACGATCTTCTTTATATTTTATCGCATAAATAGTATCCAAATCCTTATCTTTATTCAGAAATTTCAGAAGATATTCACTAGCTAAGTCACCAAATTTCAGCTTTAGGGATTCCATTTCGGTTTGCCCTTGAGGAGTATTCAAAATACTTCTAGCAACTGAAGTTGGTGAAATTTGAGGTGTGCTTTCAAATACTTCCTCATTGTCACTGCTTTCATTCACTTCCACTTTAGCAGAGCTTGTTGGTGTATTAAATTCTAATTTTAGAATTGGATGCTGTTTCAATTTTTCTTGATGTATCCTTATTTTCTTTGGATTTGAGGGTATTTTTTTTGCTATTGTCTTTTCACTATCTATTTCATATTTTGTATTATTTACTAACTCTTGAAGTGGTTGTGTTATAGGTTTAAATGTTTCTTGTTACCTAATATCACTATTCATTTTATTATGTTTCAATGAATTGAACTTTTGTTTGAGCACTTTACTCACTCTAATTATTTCGTGGAGCGTTTTTTTGTTATCCATTATGATAAACTCTTAGATGGATTTGAGATCAAGAAATGTATCCAATTCTTTGCGATATCGATCTTCTTGCTCACTATCCTTATCTATAACTGCAAATCCATATTTACTATCCCAATATTTTTCACAGAATTCCTTAAATTTATTAAATGTCATATATGATGTAAATTGATTTCATCTTGTTTAAATATGACGATGAAATTCGCATTATCCCTAATCAAATGTTTTGGTATTTTTGCATATGATTGTGAAAGATAAAAACAATCAATCTCATTATGTCTACCCATACTAAAATGATCACGCATACAATCTTGTTTATCACATGCAATATCATCAAAAACAACTATTGAATAGGATCGCGCTTCATTTGGTTTAAAAACTTCAGTATTTACATTATAGGAGAAATATTTCATTCCCGTTACTCTAGAAAAACATTTTTCTGGAAATTTATACTTTGGTTGTTGTGAAGACTTAGAGTATACATAAATATTTTTGAATTTCAATCCATTTGGATGTGTAAGAAGCCTGAGAAAAATATTAGTCTTTCCACAATTACTACGACCCACAATAATACTTCTTATACTATTGGGTAAAAGTTTGCTATGTTTTTTCAAGTGATAATTAGTTTGTATAGCATCAAAATTGTGAACTGAAAGACGCTCTTTCTGCTTAATGAATTCCATAATTACTACTAATCTTTTATATATAAGCTTTTGTATATATACAAATAAGCTCAGTATTACAAAATTATTCAATGTTATCATATCACAGAGCTGGTAAAGGTTTACTCAATAAGGCAATTAACTCTTTACCTATAGAATGGCACATACCAGGTTATCAGTTTTGTGGTCCTGGAACTAAATTAGATAAGAGATTGAAAAGAGGTGATACGGGTATAAATCCATTGGATGCTGCATGTCGTGAACACGATATTTCATAGTCCCAAAGCAATAATTTGAAAGATAGACATAAAGCTGATAAAATATTAGAAGAAAGAGCGTGAAATAGAGTAAAATCGAAAAATTCAAGTTTTGGTGAACGAGTTGCTGCTTGGACAATAACAAACTCAATGAAAGCTAAACAAAAACTTGGTATGGGTATAAAAAAAAGACGAAAAAATCAAAGAATCAGCGAGTACTGAAAACACCAAAAAAATATGGTGGACTTTTACCTGTAGCAGCACTTATTCCATTAATTGAAAAGGCTCTAATTGCTGGTGCTGCAAGTGGTGCTGCTTCATATAATGTAAAAAAAGCCCTAGGTAGTGGTTTATATTCAAAACCTCATAAGCATGATGCGGGAATTGAAAAAAAACGAAAAAAACAAAGAAAAGAAATTGCCAAAAAGGCCATCAAACGCTGATGATATAATCAAATTTGCTCGTGCTCATAAAATAAAATATTTCCGTGGTGTATATATGCGTGATACATTACCTTAAAAACCATTAAAAAATGAGTCAGCAGTTATTAATCTCGATTCCTTTGCGAAAGATGGTACACATTGGGTTTCCTATATAAAAAAAGGTGGAAACGTTGAGTATTTTGATAGTTTTGGAAATTTAGCTCCACCAATAGAGTTAATCGAATATTTTGGAAACAAGGCTAACGTGAATTATAAGCGCTATCAAAAATTTAATTCTTTCAATTGTGGTCATTTTTGTTTGAAATTCCTTATAAATTCCACAAAATAATTGTTAAATACATCAGTATAGAAATGGAGTCGATAACAATTACACTTAGTGGTAATACGTCTACACTAAGTGCAGACTTCTTTCCACCAATTGATTTGAAAAGCAGTGATTATGTAATTGGATTGATCTACTTTGAATCATATCATTCAATACCAAATATTGATACAACAAATGATAAATTTTATTATAAAACCATTTCAAGTCTAAATACAGATTTTCAAGTAATATCTATTCCAGTTGGGTCATATGGAATTGAGAATATCAACAATATATTGAAAAAAGAATTAGGAGATCCAAATTATGATTACGATTCCGAGGAGAAACTTCATACTAATAGAATAGAGAGAGAGAAAAATGTTGCACGTGATTTTATAAGTTTAAAACCAAATAATAACACTTTAAAATGTGAGCTTAGGAGTACTGTTGATATTGATTTCACAAAAGATGATTCAATTGGATCTTTATTGGGGTTTAAAGAGCGAATATTAGAAAGAAATGTTGTTCATGAAAATGATCTACCTGTCAACATAGTTAAGGTGAATGCTATATTAATTGAATGTAATATTGTGACTGGATCATGAAAGAATGGATTACCATGCATATTTTACATGAGTTCTATCCAACAGTAGAGCCTGGGTATAGAATCAATAAGGTTCCGTCAAATGTGATTTATTTACCAGTGAACACTCAAACCAAAAACAATATAACTGTAAATATTGTTGATCAAGAATACGCATGAATCCGTCATCAAATGCACAAAATTTTGCGTTTCCAGCGGGTTATCAGCGTTTTTTCTGAGTCTCGTTGAGAAAGTTTTGATGCTGCAAATCTGCTCAGAATCAAGATTTTCCTTAAAAAAATGCGTTATATGGCAGAATCTAGCACCAAGTACATCATATTTCGTGTTTCTAGAGTGCTATTTTCAGTTTTGCAATACAACATAATACACATGAATCCGTTCTCAAATGCACAAAATTTTGCGCTTCTAGCAAGTTATCAGCGTTTTTCCTGACTCTCGTTGAGAAATATTTGATGCTGTCAATCTGCTTAGAATCAGGATTGTGCTTCAAAAATGCGTTATATGGTAGAATCTAGCACCAAATACATTATATTTAGTGCCTTACAAACTTTGGAATAAGTTGAAATCACGCTTTTCCGCGCAGATTTTCACAATCAAAAGTTCATATTCCAATTTAGGACCTCATAATATGTATGAATCTAGCGACAAGAACATCATATTTCGTGTTTTCAGAGCGCTATCTGCAGTTATATGAAGTTTGGAATAGATCAAAATTACCACATTCTGAGCAGTTTCAAAGTATCGCAAATCACATGATTCTATCCAATACATCATAATACGCATGAATCTGTCCTTGAATGCACAAAATTTTGCGTTTCCAGCAAGTTATCAGCGTTTTTTCTGAGTCTTGTTGAGAGATATTTGATGTTGTAAATCCGCTCAGAATCTGGATTTAGTCTAAAAATGCGTTATATGGCAGAAACTAGCACTAAATACATCCTATTCCGTGTTTTTTGAGTGCTATCTGGGGCTTACAAAATTCGGAATAAGTTGAAATCACGATTTTCGCGCAGATTTTTACAATCAAAAAGTTTATATTCCAATTCAGGACTTCATCATATGTATGAATCCATCGACAAAAACATCATATTTTGTGTTTTCAGAGCGCCATCTGCAGTTATATGAAGTTTGGAATAGATCAGAATTACCACATTCTGAGCAGTTTCAAAGTATTGCAAATCACATAAATCTATCCAATAAAATATAATTCGCATGAATCCGTCCTCAAATGCACAAAATTTTGCGCTCCCAGCGAGTTATCAGCGTTTTTTCTGAGTCACGTAGAGAGATTTTTGATGCTGTCAATCTGCTCAGAATCAGGATTTTGCTTCAAAAATGCGTTATATGGCAGAATGTAGCACCAAATACATCATATTTTGTGTTTTCAGAGTGCTATTCTTAGTTTCACAAGCTTTGGAATAAGTTGAGATCACGCTTTTCCGCGCACATTTTCACAATCAAAAAGTTCATATTCCTATCCAGGACATGAGAATATGTATGAATCCATCGACAAAAACATAATATTGCGTGTTTTCAGAGCGCTATTTGCAGTTATATGAAGTTTGAAATAGGTCAAAATCTCGTTGAGAAATTTTTGATGCTGTAAATCTGCTCAGAATTATGATTTTGCTTCAAAAATGCGTTATATGGCAGAATCTAGCACAAGATACATCATATTCCGTGTTTTTAGAGTGCTATTTTCAGTTCTACAAACTTTGGAATAAGTTGGAATCACGCTTTTCCCCGCAGATTTTCACGATCAAAAAGTTCATATTCCTATCCAGGACATCATAGTATGTATGAATCCATCGACAAGAACATCATATTTCGTGTTTTCAGAGCGCTATCTGCAGTTATATGAAGTTTGAAATAAGTCAAAATTACCACATTCGGAGCAGTTTCAAAGTATCGCAAATCACATAAATCTATCCAATACAACATGATACGCATGAACCCGTCCTTAAATGCACAAAATTTTGCGTTTCCAGCGAGTTATCAGCATTTTTTCTATGTCTCGTTGAGAAATATTTGATGCTGTAAATCTGCTTAGAATCAAGATTTTGCTCCAAAACTGCGTTATCTGGCGGAATCTAGCACCAAATACATCATATTCCGTGTTCTCAAGAGTGCTTATTTCAGTTTTACAAACCTAGGATTAGGTTGAGATCACGCTTTTCCGCGCAGATTATCACAATCAAAAAGTTCATATTCCTATCCAGGACATCAAAATATGTATGAATCCATCGACAAAAACATCATATTTTGTGTTTTCAGAGCGCTATCTGCAGTTATATGAAGTTTGAAATAAGTAAAAATTACCACATTCTTAGCAGTTCCAAAGTATCGCAAATCACATAAATCTATCCAATACAACATAATACGCATGAATCTGTCCTCAAATGCACAAAATTTTGCGTATCCAGCGAGTTATCAGCGTTTTTTCTGAGTCTCGTTGAGAGATTTTTGATGCTGTTAATCTGCTCAGAATCAAGATTTTGCTCCAAAAATGCGTTATATGGCAGAATCTAGCACCAAATACATCATATTTCGTGTTTTTATAGTGTCATTTTCAGTTTTACAAACTTTGGAATAAGTTGAAATCACGCTTTTCCGCGCAGATTTTCACAATCAAAAAGTTCATATTCCTATTCAGGACTTCATAATATGTATGAATCCATCGACAAAAACATAATATTGCGTGTTTCCAGAGCACTATCTGCAGTTATATGAAGTTTGAAGCAAGTCAAAATTACCACATTCTGAGCAGTCTCAAAGTAACGCAAATCACATAAATCTATTCAATACAACATAATACGCATGAATCCCTCCTCAAATGCAAACGATTCTGCGTTTCCAGCGAGTTATCAGCGTTTTTTCTGAGTCTCGTTAAGAAATTTTTGATGCTGTAAATCTGCTCAGAATCAAGATTTTGCTTCAAAAATGCGTTATATGGCAGAATCTAGCACCAAATACATCATATTTCGTGTTTTTAGAGTGCTATTTTCAGTTTTACAAACTTTGGGATGAGTTGAAATCGCGCTTCTCCGCGCAGATTTTCACAATCAAAAAAATCATATTCCTATCCAGGACATCATAATATGTATGAATCCATCGACAAGAATATCATATTCCGTGTTTTCAGAGCGCTATCTGCAGTTATATGAAGTTTGAAATAATTCAAAATTACCACATTCTGAGCAGTGTCAAAGTATCGCAAATCACATAAATCTATCCAATACAACATGATACGCATGAATCCGTCCTTAAATGCACAAAATTTTGCGTTTCCAGCGATTTATCAGCGTTTTTTTCTGAGTCTCGTTGAGAAATTTTTGATGCTGTAAATCTGCTCAGGATCAAGATTTACTTCAAAAATGCGTTATATGGCAGAATCCAGCACCAATACATCATATTTCGTGTTTTTAGAGTGCTATTTCCAGTTTTACAAACTCTGGAATAAGTTGGAATCACGCTTTTCCGCGCAGATTTTCACAATCAGAAAGATCATATTCCTATCCAGGACATCATAATATGTATGAATCCATCGACAAAAACATCATATTTCGTGTTTTCAGAGCGCTAACTGCAGTTATATTAAGTTTGAAATAAGTCAAAATTACCACATTCTGAGCAGTTTCAAAGTATCGCAAATCACATAAATCTATCCAATACAACATGATACGGATGAATTTGTCCTTAAATGGACAAAATTTTGCGTGTCCAGCGAGTTATCAGCGTTCGTTGAGAAATTTTTGATGCTGTAAATCTGCTCAGAATCAAGATTTTGCTTCAAAAATGCGTTATATGGCAGAATCCAGCACCAAATACATCATATTTCGTGTTTTTAGAGTGCTATTTCCAGTTTTACAAACTCTGGAATAATTTGGGATCACGCTTTTCTGCGCCGATTTTCGCAATCAAAAAGTTCATATTTCTATCAAGGACATCATAATATGTATGAATCCATCGATAAAAACATCATATTTCGTGTTTTCAGAGCGCTATCTGCAGTTATATGAAGTTTGAAATAAGTCAAAATTACCACATTCTGAGCAGTTTCAAAGTATCCCAAATCACATAAATCTATCCAATACAACATAATACGCATGAATACATCCTTAAATGCACAAAATTTTGCGTTCCCAGCGAGTTATCAGGGTTTTTTCTAAGTCTCGTTGAGAAATTTTTGATGCTGCAAATGTGCTCAGAATCAAGGTTTTGCTTCAAAAATGCGTTACATGGCAGAATCTAGCACCAAATACATCATATTTTGTGTTTTTAGAGTGCTATTTTCAGTTTTACAAACTTTGGAATAAGTTGAAATCACGCTTTTCCGCGCAGATTTTCACAATCAAAAAGTTCATATTCCTAACCAGGACATCATAATATGTATGAATCAATCGACAAAAACATCATATTTCATGTTTTCAGAGCGCTATCTGCAGTTATATGAAGTTTGGAATAAGTCAAAATTACCACATTCTGAGCAGTTTCAAAGTATCGCAAATCACATAAATCTATCCAATACAACATAATACGCATGAATCCGTCCTCAAATGCACAAAATTTTGCGTTTCCAGCGAGTTGTCAACGTTTTTTCTGAGTCTCGTTGAGAAATTTTTGATGCTGTAAAACTGCCCAGAATCAAGATTTTGCTTCAAAAATGCGTTATATGACAGAATCCAGCACCAAATACATCATATTTCGTGTTTTTAGAGTGTATTTTCAGTTTTACAAACTCTGGAATGAGTTGGAATCACGCTTCTCTGCGCAGCTTTTCACAATCAAAAAGGTAATAATCCTATCCAGGACATCATAATATGTATGAATCCATCGACAAAAACATCATATTTCGTGTTTTCAGAGCACTATCTGCAGTTATATGAAATTTAAAATAAGTCAAAATTATCCCATTCTGAGCAGTTTCAAAGTATCGCAAATCACATGAATCTATCCAATAAAACATAATACGCATGAATCCGATCTCAAATGCACAAAATTCTGCGTTTCCAGCGAGTTATCAGCGTTCCTTCTGAGTCTCGTTGAGAAGTTTTTGATGCTGTAAATCTGCTCAAAATCAAGATTTTGCTTCAAAAATGCGTTATATGGCAGAATCCAGCACTAAATACATCATATTTCGTGTTTTTAGAGTGCTATTTTCAGTTTTACAAACTTTGGAATAAGTTGAAATCACGCTTTTCCGCGCCGATTTTCACGATCAAAAAGTTCATATTCCTATCCAGGACATCAAAATATGTATGAATCCATCGACAAGAACATCATATTTCGTGTTTTCAGAGCGCTATCTGCAGTTATGTGAAGTTTGAAATAAGTCTATATTTCGTCATTCCGAGCAGTTTCAAAGTATCGCAAATCACATAAATCTATCCAATACAACATAATACGCATGAATCCGTCCTCAGATGCACAAAATTTTGCGTTTCCAGCGAGTTATCAGCGTTTTTCCTGAGTCTCGTTGAGATTTTTCTGATGCTGTAAATCTGCTCAGAATTCAGATTTTGCTTCAAAAATGCGTTATATGGCAAAATCCAGCACCAAATACATCATATTTCGTGTTTTTAGAGTGCTATTTTCAGTTTTACATACTCTGGAATAAGTTGGAATCACGCTTTTCCGCGCCGATTTTCACAATCCAAAAGTTCATATTCCTATCCAGGACATCATAATATGTATGAATCCATCGACAAAAACATCATATTTAGTGTTTCAGAGCGCTATCTACAGTTATATGAAGTTTGAAATAAGTCAAAATTACCACATTCTGAGCAGTTTCAAAGTATCGCAAATCACATAAATCTATCCAATACAACATAATATGCATGAATCCGTCCTTAAATGCAAAAAATTCTGCGTCTCCAGCGAGTTGTCAGCGTTTTTTCTAAGTCTCGTTGAGAAATTTTTGATGCTTTTAATCTGCTCAGAATCAAGATTTTGCTTCAAAAATGCGTTATATGGCAGAATCTAGCACCAAATACATCATATTTAGTGTTTTTAAAGTGCTATTAACAGTTTAACAAACTTTGGAATAATTCGAAATCACGCTTTCCCGCGCAGATTTTTTCAATCAAAAAGTTCATATTCCTGTCCAAGACATCATAATATGTATGAATCCATCGACAAAGACATCATATTTTGCGTTTTCAGAGCGCTATCTGCAGTTATATGAAGTTTGGAATAAGTCAAAATTACCCTATTCTGAGCAGTTTCAAAGTATCGCAAATCACATAAATCTATCAAATACAACATAATACACATGAATCCGTCCTCAAATGCACAAAATTTTGCGTTACCAGCGAGTTGTCAGCGTTTTTTCTAAGTCTCGTTGAGAAATTTATGATGTTGTAAATCTGCTCAGAATCAAGATTTTGCTTCAAAAATGCGTTATATGGCAGAATCTAGCACCAAATACATCATATTTTGTGTTTTTAGAGTGCTATTTTCAGTTTTACAGACTTCAGAATAAGTTGAAATCACGCTTTTCCGCGCAGATTTTCACAATCAAAAAGTCCATATTCCTATCCAGAACATCATAATATGTATGAATCCATCGACAAAAACATCATATTTCGTGTTTTCATAGCGCTATCTGCAGTTATATAAAGTTTGAGATAAGTCAAAATTACCACATTCTGAGCAGTTTCAAAGTATCGCAAATCACATAAATCTATTCAATACAACATAATACGCATGAATCCGCCCTCAATTGCACAAAATTTTGCGTTACCAGCGAGTTGTCAGCGTTTTTCCTAAGTCTCGTTGAGAAATTTTTGATGCTGTAAATCTGCTCAGAATCAAGATTTTTCTTCAAAAATGCGTCATATGGCAGAATCCAGCACCAAATACATCATATTTCGTGTTTTTAGAGTGCTATTTTGTGTTTTACAAACTTTGGAATAAGTTGGAATCACGCTTTTCCGCGCCGATTTTCACAATCAAACAGTCCATATTCCTATCCAGGACATCATAATATGTATGAATCCATCGACAAAAATATCATATTTCGTGTTTTCAGAGCGCTATCTGCAGTTATATGAAGTTTGAAATAAGTCAGAATTACCCTATTCTGAGCAGTTTTAAAGTATCGCAAATCACATAAATCTATCCACTACAACATAATACGCATGAATCCGTCCTCGAATGCACAAAATTTTGCGTTTCCAGCGAGTTATCGGCGTTTTTTCTGAGTCTCGTTGAGAAATCTTTGATGCTGTAAATCTGCTCAGAATCAAGATTTTGCTTTAAAAATGCGTTTTATGGCAGAACCTAGCACCAAATACATCATATCTCGTGTTTTTAGAGTGCTTTTCTCAGTTTTACAAACTTTGGAATAAGTTGAATTCACGCTTTCCCGCGCAGATTTTCACAATCAAAAAGTTCATATTCCTATCCAGGACATCATAATATGTATGAATCCATCGACAAAAACATCATATTTCGTGTTTTCAGAGTGCTATCTGCAGTTATATAAAGTTTGAAATAAGTCAAAATTAACACATTCTGAGCAGATTCAAAGTATCGCGAATCACATAAATCTATCCGATACAACATAATACGCACGAATACGTCGTCAAATTCACAAAATTTTGCGTTTGCAGCGAGTTGTCAGCGTTTTTTCTAAGTCTCGTTGAGAAATTTTTGATGCTGTAAATCCGCTCAGAATCAAGATTTTGCTTCAAAAATGCGTTTTATGGCAAAATCTAGCACCAAGTACATCATATTTCGTGTTTTTAGAGTGCTATTTTCAGTTTTACAAACTCTGGAATAAGTTGAAATCACGCTTTTCCGCGCAGATTTTCACGATCAAAAAGTCCATATTCCTATCCAGGACATCATAATATGTATGAATCCATCGACAAAAACATCATATTTCGTGTTTTGAGAGCGCTATCTGCAGTTATATGAAGTTTGAAATAAGTCAAAATTACCTCATTCTGAGCAGTTTCAAAGTATCGCAAATCACATAAATCTATCCAATACAAGATAATACGCATGAATCCGTCTTCAAATGCACAAAATTTTGCGTTTCCAGCGAGTTATCAGCGTTTTTTCTGTGTCTCGTTGAGAAATTCTTGATGCTGTAAATCTGCTCAGAATCAAGATTTTGCTTCAAAAATGCGGTATATGGCAGAATCTAGCACCAAATACATCATATTTCGTGTTTTTGAAGTGCAGTTCTACAAACTTTGGAATGAATCTATCCAATACATCATGATACGCATGAATCCGTTCTCAAATGCACAAAATTTTGTCTTGCCAGCGAGTTATCAGCGTTTTTTCTGAGTCTCGTTGAGAAATTTTTGATGCTGTAAATCTGCTCAGAATCAAGATTTTGCTTCAAAAATGCGTTATATGGTAGAATCTAGCACCGAATACATCATATTTCGTGTTTTTAGAGTGTATTTTCAGTTTTAAAAACTCTGGAATAAGTTGAAATCACGCTTTTCTGCGCAGCTTTTCACAATCAAAAAGTTCATATTCCTATCCAGGACATCATAATCTGTATGAATCCATCGACAAATACATCATATTTCGTGTTTTCAGAGCGCTTTCTGCAGTTATATGAAGTTTAAAATAAGTCAAAATTACCCCATTCTGAGCAGTTTCAAAGTATCGCAAATCACATGAATCTATCCAATACAACATAATACGCATGAATCCGATCTCAAATGCACAGAATTCTGCGTTTCCAGCGAGCTATCAGCGTTTTTTCTGAGTCTCGTTGAGAGATTTTTGATGCTGTAAATCTGCTCAGAATCAAGATTTTGCTCCAAAAATGCGTTTTATGGCAAAATCTAGCACCAAGTACATCATATTTCGTGTTTTTAGAGTGCTATTCTCAGTTTCACAAACTTTGGAATAAGTTGTAATCACGCTTTTCCGCGCAGATTTTCACGATCAAAAAGTCCATATTCCTATCCAGGACATCATAATATGTATGAATCCATCGACAAAAACATCATATTTCTTGTTTTGAGAGCGCTATCTGCAGTTATATGAAGTTTGAAATGAGTCAAAATTACCTCATTCTGAGCAGTTTCAAAGTTTCGCAAATCACATGAATCTATCCAATACAAGATGATACGCATGAATCCTTCTTCAAATGCACAAAATTTTGCGTTTCCAGCGAGTCATTGGCGTTTTTTCTGTGTCTCGTTGAGAAATTTTTGATGCTGTAAATCTGCTCAGAATCAAGATTTTGCTTCAAAAATGCGTTATATGGTAGAATCTAGCACCAAATACATCATATTTCGTGTTTTTGAAGTGCAGTTCTACAAATTTTGGAATGAGTCTATCCAATACATCATGATACGCATGAATCCGTCCTCAAATGCACAAAATTTTGTCTTGCCAGCGAGTTATCAGCGTTTTTTCTGAGTCTCGTTGAGAAATTTTTGATGCTGTTAATCTGCTCAGACTCAAGATTTTGCTTCAAAGATGCATCATATGGCAGAATCTAGCACCAAATACATCATATTTCGTGTTCTTGAAGTGCTATTCTCAGTTTTACAAACTCTGGAATAAATTGAAATCACGCTTTTCCGCGCAGATTTTCACAATCAAAAAGTTCATATTCCTATCCAGGACATCATAATATGTATGAATCCATCGAAAAAAACATCATATTTCGTGTTTTGAGAGCGCTATCTGCAGTTATATGAAGTTTGAAATAAGTCAAAATTACCTCATTCTGAGCAGTTTCAAAGTATCGCAAATCACATAAATCTATCCAATACAAGATAATACGCATGAATCCGTCTTCAAATGCACAAAATTTTGCGTTTCCAGCGAGTTATCAGCGTTTTTTCTGGATCTCGTTATGAAATTCTTGATGCTGTAAATCTGCTCAGACCTAAGATTTTGCTTCAAAAATGCGTTATATGGAAGAATCTAGCACCAAATACATCATATTTCGTGTTTTCAGAGTGCTATTTTCAGTTTTACAAACTTTGGAATAAGTTGGAATCACGCTTTTCCGCGCCGGTTTTCACAATCAAAAAGTTCATATTCCTGTCCAGGACATCATAATATGTATGAATCCATCGACAATAACATCATATTGCGAGTTTTCAGAGCGCTATCTGCAGTTATATGAAGTTTGAAATAAGTCAAAATTACCACATTCTGAGCAGTTTCTAAGTATCGCAAATCACATAAATACATCCAATACAACATAATACGCATGAATCCGTCCTCAAATGCACAAAATTCTGCGCTTCCAGCGAGTTATCAGCGTTTTTTCTGGGTCTCGTTGAGAAATTTTATGCTGTAAATCTGCTCAGAATCAAGATTTTGCTCCAAAAATGCGTTATATGGCAGAATCTAGCACCAAATACATCATATTTTGTGTTTTTAAAGTGCTATTTTCAGTTTTACAAACTTTGGAATGAGTTGAAATCACGCTTTACTGCGCAGATTTTCACAATCAAAAAGTACATATTCCTATCCACGACATCATAATATGTATGAATCAATCGACAAAAACATCATATTTAGTGTTTTCAGAGCGCTATCTGCAGTTATATGAAGTTTGAAATAAGTCAAAATTACGTCATTCTGAGCAGTTTCAAAGTATCGCAAATCACATAAATCTATACAATACAACATAATACGCATGAATCTGTCCCCAAGTGCACGAAATTTTGCGTTTTCAGCGAGTTATCAGCGTTTTTTCTGAGTCTCTTTGAGAAATTTTTGATGCTGTAATTCTGCTCAGAATCAAGATTTTGCTTCAAAAATGCATTATAAGGCAGAATCTAGCACCAAATACATCATATTTCGTGTTTTTAGAGTGCTATTCTCAGTTTCAAACTCTGGAATAAGTTGGAATCACGCTTCTCCGCGCAGATTTTCACAATCAAAAAGTTCAGATTCCCATCCAGAACATCATAATATGTATGAATCCATCGACAAAAACATCATATTTCGTGTTTTCAGAGCGCTATCTGCAGTTATATGAAGTTTGAAATAAGTCAAAATTACCCCATTCTGAGCAGTTTCAAAGTATCGCAAATCACATAAATCTATCCCATAAAACATCACACGCATGAATCCGTCCTCAAATGCAAAAAAATTTTGCGTTTCCAGCGAGTTATCAGCGTTTTCTCTGAGTCTCGTTGAGAAATTCTTGATGCTGTAAATCTGTTCAGAATCAAGATTTTGCTTCAAAAATGCGTTATAAGGCAGAATCTAGCACCAAATACATCATATTTCGTGTTTTTAGAGTGCTTTTTTCAGTTTCACAAACTCTGGAATAAGATGAAATCACGCTTTTCTGCGCAGATTTTCACAATCAAAAAGTTCATACTCCTATCCAGGACATCATAATATGTATGAGTCTATCGGCAAAAACAACATATTCCGTGTTTTCAGAGCGCTATCTGCAATTATATGAAGTTTGAAATAAGTCACAATTACCACATTCTGAGCAGTTTCAAAGTATCGCAAATCACATAAATCTATCCAATGCAACATAATACGCATGATTCCGTCCTCAAATGCACGAAATTTTGCGCTTCCAGCGAGTTATCAGCGTTTTTTCTGAGTCTCGTTGAGAAATTTTTGATGCTGTAAATCTGCTCAGAATCAAGATTTTGCTTCAAAAATGCGTTAGAAGGCAGAATCTAGCACCAAATACATCATATTTCGTGTTTTCAGAGTGCTATTTTCAGTTTTACAAACTCTGGAATAAGTTGAAATCACGCTTTTCCGCGCAGATTTTCACAATCAAAAAGTTGAGATTCCCATCCAGGACATCATAATATGTATGAATCCATCGACAAAAACATCATATTTCGTGTATTCAGAGCGCTATCTGCAGTTATATGAAGTTTGAAATAAGTCAAAATTACCCCATTCTGAGCAGTTTCAAAGTATCGCAAATCACATAAATCTATCCAATACAATATAATACGCATGAATCCGTCCTCAAATGCACAAAATTTTGCGGTTCCAGCGAGTTATCAGCGTTTTTTCCGAGCCTCGTTGAGAAATTTTTGAAGCTGTAAATCTGCTCAGAATAAGGATTTTGCTCCAAAAATGCGTTATATGGCAGGATCTAGCACCAAATACATCATATTTCGTATTTTTAGAGTGCTATTTTCAGTTTCACAAACTCTGGAATAAGATGAAATCACGCTTTTCTGCGCAGATTTTCACAATCAAAAAGGTCATATTCCTATCCAGGACATCATAATATGTATGAATCCAACGACAAAAACATCATATTTTGTGTTTTCAGAGCGCTCTCTGCAGTTATATGAAGTTTGGAATTAGTCAGAATAACCACATTCTGAGCAGTTACAAAGTATCGCAAATCACATAAATCTATCCAATACAACATAGTACGCATGAAAGTGTCCTCAAATGCACAAAATTTTTGCGTTTCCAGCGAGTTTCCAGCGTTTTTTTCTGAGTCTCGTTGAGAAATTTTTAATGCTGTAAATCTGCACAGAATCAAGATTTTGCTTTAAAATGCGTTATATGGCAGTATCCAGCACCAAATACATCATATTTCGTGTTTTTAGAATTTTCAGTTTCGAAAACTGTGGAATAAGTTGGAATCACGCTTTTCTGCGCAGATTTCCACAATCAAAAAGTTCATATCCCAATCCAGGACATCATAATATGTATGAATCCATCGACAAAAACATCATATATAGTGTTCTCAGAGCGCTATCTGCAATTATATGAAGTTTGAAATAAGTCAAAATTACCACATTCTGAGCAGTTTCAAAGTATCGCAAATCACATAAATCTATCCGATACAACATAATGCGCATGAATTCGTCCTTAAATGCACAAAATTCTGCGTTTTCAGCGAGTTATCAGCGTTTTTTCTGAGTCTCGTTGAGAAATTTTTGATGCTGTAAATCTGCTCAGAATCAAGATTTTGCTTCAAAAATGCGTTATATGGCAGAATCCAGCACCAAATACATCATATTTCGTGTTTTTAAAGTGCTATTTTCAGTTTTACAAACTTTGGAATAAGTTGAAATCACGCTTTACTGCGCAGATTCTCACAATCAAAAAGTTCATATTCCTATCCAGGACATCATAATATGTATGAATCAATCGACAAAAACATCATATTTAGTGTTTTCAGAGCGCTATCTGCAGTTATATGAAGTTTGAAATAAGTCAAAATTACGTCATTCTGAGCAGTTTCAAAGTATCGCAAATCACATAAATCTATACAATACAACATAATACGCATGAACCTGTCCCCAAATGCACGAAATTCTGCGTTTTCAGCGAGTTATCAGCGTTTCTGCTGAGTCTCTTTGAGAAATTTTTGATGCTGTTAATCTGCTCAGAATCAAGATTTTGCTTCAAAAATGCATTATAAGGCAGAATCTAGCACCAAATACATCATATTTCGTGTTTTTAAAGCACTATTTTCGGTTTTACAAACTTTGGAGTAAGTTGAAATCACGCTTTTCCGCACAGATTTTCACAATCAAAAAGTTCATATTCCTATCCAGGACATCATAATATGTATGAATCCATCGACAAACACATCATATTCCGTGTTTTCAGAGCGCTATCTGCAGTTATATGAAGTTTGAAATAAGTCAAAATTACCACATTCTGAGCAGTTTCAAAGTATCGCAAATCACATAAATCTATCCAATACTACATGATACGCATGAATCCGTCCTCGAAAGCACAAAATTTTGCGTTTCCAGCGAGTTATCAGCGTTTTTTCTGAGTCTCGTTGAGAAATTTTTGATGCTGTGAATCTGCTCAGAATCAAAATTTTGCTTCAAAAATGCGTTATATGGCAAAATCTAGCACCAAATACATCATATTTCGTGTTTTCAGAGTGCTATTTTCAGTTTTACAAACTTTGGACTAATTCTGAATCACGCTTTTTCGCGCTGATTTTTACAATCAAAAAGTTCATATTCCTATCCAGGACATCATAATATGTATGAATCCATCGACAATAACATCATATTTCGTGTTTTCAGAGCGCTATCTGCAGTTATATGAAGTTTGAAATATGTCAAAATTACCCCATTCTGAGCAGTTTCAAAGTATCGCAAATCACATAAATCTATCCAATACAACATAATACGCATGAATCAGATCTCAAATGCACAAAATTCTGCGTTTCCAGCGAGTTATCAGCGTATCTTCTGAGTCTCGTTGAGGAATTTTTGATGCTGTAACTCTGCTCAGAATCAAGATTTTGCTTCAAAAATGCGTTATATGGCAGACTCTAGCATCAAATACATCATATCTCGTGTTTTCAGAGTGCTATTTTCAGTTTTACAAACTTTGGAATAAGTTGGAATCACGCTTTCCCGCGCAGATTTTCACAATAAAAAAGTTCATATTCCTATCCAGGACATCATAATATGTAAGAATCCATCGACAAAAACATCATATTTTGTGTTTTTAGAGCGCTATCTGCAGTTATATGAAGTTTGAAATAAGTCAAAATTACGTCATTCTTAGCAGTTTCAAACTATCGCAAATCACATAAATCTATCCAATACAACATAATACGCATGAATCCGTCCTCAAATGCACGAAATTTTGCGTTTCCAGCAAGTTATCAGCGTTTTTTCTGAATCTCGTTGAGAAATTTTTGATGCTGTAAATCTGCTCAGAATCAAGATTTTGCTTCAAAAATGCGTTATATGGCAGAATCTAGCACCAAATACATCATATTTCGTGTTTTTGGAGTGCTTTTTTCAGTTCCACAAACTCTGGAATAAGATGAAATCACGCTTTCCTGCGCAGATTTTCACAATCAAAAAGTTCATATTCCTATCCAGGACATCATAATATGTATGAATCCATCGACAAAAACAACATAGTTCGTGTTTTCAGAGCGCTATCTGCAATTATATGAAGTTTAAAATAAGTCACAATTACCACATTCTGAGCAGTTTCAAAGTATCGCAAATCACATAAATCTATCCAATACAACATAATACGCATGAAGCCGTCCTCAAATGCATAAAATTTTGCGTTTCCAGCGAGTTATCAGCGTTTTTTCTGAGTCTCGTTGAGAAATTTTTGATGCTGTAAATCTGCTCAGAATCAAGATTTTGCTTCAAAAATGCGTTATATGGCAGACTCTAGCACCAAATACATCATATTTCGTGTTTCCAGAGTGCTATTTACAGTTTTACAAACTTTGGAATAAGTTGGAATCACGCTTTCCCGCGCAGATTTTCACAATCAAAAAGTTCAAATTTGCCATCCAGGACATCATGATATGTATGAATCAATCGACAAAAACATCATATTTAGTATTTTCAGAGCGCTATCTGCAGTTATATGAAGTTTGAAATAAGTCAAAATTACGTCATTCTGAGCAGTTTCAAAGTATCGCAAATCACATAAATCTATACAATACAACATGATACGCATGAATCTGTCCCCAAATGCACAAAATTTTGCGTTTTCAGCGAGTTATCAGCGTTTTTTCTGAGTCTCTTTGAGGAATTTTTGATGCTGTTAGTCTGCTCAGAATCAAGATTTTGCTTCAAAAATGCATTATAAGGCCGAATCTAGCACCAAATACATCATATATCGTGTTTTTAGGGTGCTTTTCTCAGTTAAACAAACTCTGGAATAAGTTGAAATCACGCTTTTCCGCGCAGATTTTCACAATCAAAAAGTTTAGATTCCAATCCAGGACATCATAATATGTATGAATCCATCGACAAAAACATCATATTTCGTGTATTCAGAGCGCTATCTGCAGTTATATGAAGTTTGGAATAAGTCAGAATTATCCTATTCTGAGCAGTTTCAAAGTATCGCAAATCACATAAATCTATCCAATACAACATAATACGCATGAATCCGTCCTCAAATGCACAAAATTTTGCGTTTCCAGCGAGTCATCAGCGTTTTTTCTGAGTCTCGTTGAGAAATTCTTGATGCTGTAAATCTGCTCAGACCTAAGATTTTGCTTCAAAAATGCGTTATATGGCAGAATCTAGCACCAAATACATCATATTTCGTGTTTTTAGAGTGCTATTTCCAGTTTCACAAACTCTGGAATAAGATGAAATCACGTTTTTCTGCGCAGATTTTCATAATCAAAAAGTTCATATTCCTATCCAGGACATCATAATATGTATGAATCCAACGACAAAAACATCATATTTCGTGTTTTCAGAGCGCTATCTGCAGTTATATGAAGTTTGAAAATAGTCAGAATAACCACATTCTGAGCAGTTTCAAAGTATCGCAAATCACATAAATCTATCCAATACAACATAATTCGCATGAACCCGTCCTCAAATGCACAAAATTTTGCGTTTCCAGCGAGTTATTAGCGTTTTTTCTGAGTTCCGTTGAGAAATTTTTGATGCTGTAAATCTGCAGAGAATCAAGATTTTGCTTCAAAAATGCGTTATATGGCAGAATCTAGCACCAAATACATCATATTTCGTGTTTTTGGAATTTTCAGTTTCGAAAACTGTGGAATAAGTTGAAATCACGCTTTTCTGCGCAGATTTCCACAATCAAAAAGTTCATATCCCAATCCAGGACATCATAATATGTATGAATCCATCGACAAAAACATCATATTTCGTGTTCTCAGAGCGCTATCTGCAATTATATGAAGTTTGAAATAAGTCAAAATTACCACATTCTGATTAGTTTCAAAGTATCGCAAATCACATAAATCTATCCGATACAACATAATGCGCATGAATTCGTCCTTAAATGCACAAAATTCTGCGTTTTCAGCGAGTTATCAGCGTTTTTTCTGAGTCTCGTTGAGGAATTTATGATGCTGTAAATCTGCTCAGAATTAAGATTTTGCTTCAAAAATGCGTTATATGGCACAATCTAGCACCAAATACATCATATTTCGTGTTTTTAGAGTGCTATTTTCAGTTTTACAAACTTTGGAATAAATTGAAATCACGCTTTTTCGCGCAAATTTTCACGATTAAAAAGTTCATATTCCCATTCAGGACATCATAATATGTAAGTTAAGTTAACGATTATTCGTTGACTTGAAAAAAAACTATTTATTTTATTACAAGTACAGATTCAGAATTTATTAACAACAATATTAGATGTTAACTACTTAAGATACAAAATGTGACTAACTAATATGTTTTACAAAGTTCATAAGGTTGACACCTTACACGCTTACACGTGTTTGGACTTTGGTCTCGCAGAAATGTGGAAACCATGGTGTCATCAAGAATTGCTGGGAAGTTGTTACTATAACTCCTCCCTCCTTAGAACTGGGCATCGCCGGGAAGTTTCAGCTCTTGCATAGGGGATGATTGATTTTGGTCCTGTTGTCCTCGCTGGATTAGTCTACGTTGAATAAACTTTTTCCTGAGATAAACTGTGGACATGATAACGCCAAGAATTATTAGAATGATGTACAATATTATAACTGAATAATTGGTGTCATCAATGTTGATTTTCTCCTCTATGTCTTCATATTTGTTGATAGGAAATTTTAAATCTTCTATGCTGTTGAGCTCGATGACTAATTTTGGGATTTGTGTCTTGTTCAAGTCTATATTGAAGTTTTCAAATATTACAGGCTTGCCAAAAGTTTTTTCTTTCAATTTCAATAATTTATTTCTAAAATTCAGTTGACATTTGTTATTCTTGAGAAGAAATATTCCTTGTAGATTTTTTATTTCATCGCTTTTGTTACATGACAGATGAATTATTTCATTTGTTGGGAAGACAAGCAAAAACTGATTGATATCTTCAATTATTTCGATTTCGATGTGGTTCTTCTTAATGGTGAGTTTTGTATATTGACAATTTTTATTGTTGCCGTAAAATATGATATTTTTCTCGCATGTTTCATTGTTGACTTCGTTTGCTTTGTTGACACATTGAAAGTTTATTCCTCTCGTACAAGCTTCACTTTAAGATATCAAGTTACCATCAGCTGATTTCAGAAAGTAGTTCTTATCAGGGATAATAGTAATGAATTCGTCACGATATTTGGTTGGGATAGGAACAAGATGATATAATTCAAATTGTTTATCATAATTTATCGGGATCTCTATGAAATAAATAATTCTCTCTGATTGTAATTTACAATTAACATTAATTAATTTTTCAATTTCAAACATATTCTGTGGAATGGGTTCAAAAGGTAATTCATTATTATAATACTTATAAATTTTCTCTAACTCTGATTGAAGATCATTAATTTTGATTATGCTAGGATGCAAGGTATAAAGCTTACAAAATGTTAGCGAATTTTCTATGTCTTGTAACGTATTCAATATCATTGTGTAAAGAATATCAAATTGATTATAAATATCTTGAATAAAAGTCTATCTATATTATCGGTTTCGCTGATGACAATATGCGATAATTGCTCAATTTTTGATTTCAATTCTAACTCATTATGTCTTATTGTTTCGATAGTTTTATTAAATTTTTCGATAATTTGATTATTCACAGAATACTGATTTTTCAACTGATTGTTAAATTTCTTCTGGTTATTTTCCAAATGATTCAAAATTTTTGTATATCTTTTTTCATCTTCTGCGTCCAAATTACCAGTTATTGACTTAATTATTGAGCCTAAGCCATTAATTAAACCTCTTTTTTGTCGGTGATTCTTGGGGTAAACATTAATATAATTAAATTTGATATCTATTGAACTTCGAATATAGTTTATAATTTTTTCATAATTTTCAAATTGTTTTTCCGTTTGTGAATTGTTGGAAATTGTGTTTTGCAAGCTGTAGTGCTGTACGTTCAATCTTTCGTATTGTGTAATTATTGGTTGGAAATCATAATAGTGAAGGAAGGTATGTTTTGTCTTTTGTAATTTGGCTGGTCCTAAATTCAATGTCAATAGTCCAGGATTGTTTGTAATGTCTTTTATTTCTTGTCCGGAGACGTGTGCGAAGTAGAAGCACCTGGAAAGTTAGAATCTTCGTCAATTCTTTTTCTTGGTCTTTTAACATTACTTAAATGAATTTTAGATTGCTTTTTATCATTCGGTTCTGTTTTAATTTTAGCTGTTTTCAACTTTCTGTTTACTGATTCTACCTTTTCTTTTCTATATTTGGGATTTTTCGTTTTGTTTACTTTCTGTTTATTATGTACAAATATGGTTTCAGGAATTTCCGGTGTAATTTCACGATTTTCATTTAATTTATTTATTGTATTTGTTTTTCGTAACTGCAAACGTTCATTAATATTTTTATATGCTAATTTGGTTTTTTCTTTATGGTTCTGAACATATTCTTGTGTAATTTGTTTCTCTATTTCTACTTCTAAAGGTGAATTTGTGTCTAAATGACCGTTTATAATTTCAATTGGTTTTAATCCGGTAGAAGTGTGATTTGTATTGTTGTATGCCAACAATGCATACTGAGCTTTACTTTCGATTGTTTCGGTCTTAAAATTATCTTGTAAGTTAAATAATCTTATATGGTCTATGAGCGTAGAATGAAAACGCTCAACTAGTCCGTTGGAATTGGGATGTTGCGAACTTGTAAAGTGTATGTCGATTTTGTGCAAACTAAGCGTTTCTCGTAAAATGTTATTTTTGAACTCTAATCCGTTATTGCAAATGATTAATTTTGGGATACCGTGATGAGAAAAGAATCGTAATAACTTATTTGTTATTTCTATCGCATTTGTGGAATTAACTAAATAGGCTTGTGCGTATTTCGAAAAAGCGTCAATTATTGTTAGAAATTTACAATTTTCAAGACTTAAAGTGTCTATATGAATAGTATCGAAAGGCTTGTTTGGAGTTGGTGTTATGTTGTACATGGGTTTCAATGGATTTTGCTCATACTTTGATTTTAAGCATATTTCGCATTGATTAATGTATTCAGTGATTGTTCTTAATTGATTGGGCCAATAATACAAATTTTTAATTTGATTATGTGTTTCGTGAATACCACGATGATTGGTCTTTCCTTCGTGATAGTTCCTAATCGTGTCTGTAATGTCATCTTCTTTTTCAATGTCTATTAATTTAAAATTGCATTTTGTGAAATTTATCTCCGAATTTTTAAAGTGTTTTTGTAACAACTAAATTTTTCATATACTGGTTGTTCAAAGAATGATAATATTTTACTCTGGGTACAATATAATCTTTTATAAAATTTAGAGCGCCGTTTTCAAAGTTGTCTTGTGAAAGTTGTACATTAATTCGCATTCTATCTACGTGTAGTTTAGTGATTTTTGGTTGAGAGGGCGAATGTATTACTTCTGTAATAATCAATTGATTTTTTCCTACATTCACAGGTGATTCGCTAATTGGTATGCCAATTATAGGGTTTTCATGGTTGGAATGAATTGTATTGTCTGAGTCACTCGAGTCGTCGTGTTCTGCTATCATTGACTGAAAATCTTGATTCGGTTGGAAGGTCTCATTGAAATTTTGAATAAATTCGAAAAAGTTTTGAGTTCCGGAATCATCAGAATTTACATTTAATTCGATTCTAGAAAGTGCGTCAGCATTTTTATTCAAAGTACCGTTCTTGTAAGTGATTTCATAATCGTATTCTTCTAACTTAAGACGCCAGCGCATTAATTTTGAATTCGGTTCTTTTAACGAAAACAACCACTGTAAGGGTTTGTGATCTGTCACAATTTTGAATTTTCGTCCGAAAAGGTATGGCCGGAAGTATTTCGTAGCCCAAACTATAGCAAGAAGCTCTTTTTCTATAGTTGAGTAGTTTTGTTCCGAGTCATTTAAAGTTATATTCGCATAAGCGATCGGTAAGTCTGTGCCTATCGGTCCTTGCGATAAATTTGCTCCTATAGCATAATTGCTTGCGTCTGTAGTAAGAACAAAAGGTTTGGAAAAATCTGGGTACTGTAATATTGGTTCATTAATAAGCAAGTTTTTACACGTATTAAAACATTCAACATATTCGGGTTTCTTGATATTAATTTCTGCATTCTTCTTTAAACATTTTGTGAAAGGTTTTGTGATTTTTGCAAAATTTTTAATGAATTTACGGTAATAACCGAGTAAGCCTAAAAATCCTTTGATTTGTTTGGTTGTCTTAGGTATTGGATAATTTTTAATTGCTCTAATTTTGTCAGGGTTCGGTTTAACGCCTTCAGGGGTAATGACATGGCCTAAATATGCGACTTCACGTCGGAAAAATTCAGACTTATCAATTTGAATTTTTAAATTCGCTTTTCTCAATCTCTCAAATACGGCTCTGAGACTTTCAAGATGTTCTTGAAGACTTGTGCTAAAAATGATCACGTCATCTAAATAAACGAGGCAAATATCATTTAATAAATTACGTAAAACATTGTCCATCACGCGTTGGAAAGTAGCTGGGGAATTTTTGAGCCAAAATGGCATTCTGAGGAACTCGTAATGTCCATTCTCGGTGTTAAACGCGGTTTTGGAAATATCGTCTCTGTGCATCTCTATCTGATGGAAGCCGGATGCCAAATCGAGTGTAGTGAAATACTGACATCTACCGAGTTTGTCGAGTAATGTATTGATGTTTGGGATTGGATATTTGTCATCGACCGTTTTTTCATTTAGCTTCCTATAGTCAATTACTATTCTCCATTTTTTCTTGCCCGATGCATCTAGTTTTTTAGGTACAATCCACACTGGGGATGACCAAGGGGAATGTGAAGGTCTAATAATATTCTGTTTCAACATTTTTTGTATTTGGTCATGAACTTCCTTTCTATGAATTTCGGGATATCTGTATGTCTCAGTGTATACGGGTATCTTGTCTTTAGTACGTATTCGGTGTTTTATTTCGTTGGTGAAGGTCAGGGTTTTGTTTTCTGTATGAAATATGTCAGCGAATTCTTTTATCATCTGAGAGATTGCTGCTCTCTCTTCTAAGTTCATATGGTCAGTACGAATTGAAGAAATATCAAAGTCATTGTTGGAATTATTTTCATGAAAATTTATATTGTTTATTTCATAATTGTCTAAAAATTCTACTTGAAAGTTGTCAGTCAAATCTGTTACACATTCGTTTTCCGTTGCATTAATAACTGGATAATAAATGATGTTATTTTCTACTTTAGCTATTCCTTCAGGTATTATTAAATTATTTACATGTGTTTCAGGGATGAAGACATCGCCATTGTCAATATTATTCACATGAAATTTTGTAACTGTTTCCGAATTAGCTGGAATTGTAACATATTGTGGACGTGTTACAATTCTATGATAATTTATTTTGATTTCACTGATCGGTGTAATAATTTTATCTCTTGTTAAATCTATTATAGCTTCTAGAGTCTTTGAATTGTCTAATCCGAGTAAAATGTCGAAATTATCATGAAAATCAAACAGATGGTATTTCAATAAAGTATTTGGTTTTTTAAAAATCTTTGAACACGGCAATATTAAACTAAAATTTTCTATTGATGTTCCATGTGCTGTCGTGATCTTAAAAGGATCATGAGTTATTTGATTTTTAAATAATTTGTTCGCAATGTCCGGTTTTATGAATGAGCGCGTGCTACCTGTATCTATCAAAGCTTTTAAGTTGTATTCAGGTAAAATTACAAAGGGTAATTCGCTCTGGTTGTAAGTTAAGTTTAAAAGTTCTATTTGGTTTCCGAGGCATTTTTCTCTAAAAAATAATTCTCATCGTTCTCTTGTTCGTCATGAATGTCCTCTGTTTCTGTTTCTGGTTCATAAACTAAATAATTTTGATCGTCTTCAAATTGTTCATATTCTGTCATTTCTGTGTTAAATAACATGTGTTGTTGTTTAGGATAGAAATTTGAAGGACCTGGTTTTGGATTAAAGGTGTTGATCGTACTCACACTCATTGGAGTAGGTCTAGGAGTAAATGATTGTTTTGTACTCGTACTCATTGGAGTAGGGGTGTTAAATTTCTTATTGGGATAAGATTTGAATGCG
This sequence comes from Dromius quadrimaculatus, assembly GCA_963989225.1. NCBI lineage: Eukaryota > Metazoa > Arthropoda > Insecta > Coleoptera > Carabidae > Dromius > Dromius quadrimaculatus. The sequence continues at coordinate 31,402,312 of OZ022328.1, read as the reverse complement.
TTGTAATTTGTTTAATTATTATTTTGTTTGAATGGTGGAGGTCGGTGAATCAATTGTGGTGTCTGTGTTTGCGGCAAATGTGTGGGTGTATTTTTATATTGTCGCATCATATTGTGAGATGTTTGAATTGGTGTGAATTTTTGTTTCTGATGATGTTTTTGAAACGTTTTAGGTTGACATTCTAACTGAAATTCATTTGTGAGCATGCCAAGTGCAGAATTCAAGTCTGCTGGATTTTTTGTTCGTAGCAAAGTTCCTAAAGGTTCTTTCAAGCCACGTAAAAGTATTCTTACTGCATATGTTTGGAAGTAAGCTATTAAAATATTCTTTTCATTTGGATCTTTTGAATGATTTGTAATGTATGAGGTCTGTAAGTTCAATAATTCTTGTACTTTGTGCAGGAATCCAAACGCAGATTCATTTGTTTGTTTCAATTCTGACATTTCTATATTTAATGTGAAACAATCGCGTTTGTCAGCATAAGTATTTAATAAAGCTTGTTTCAAGCTTCTCCAATCAGAAATTGTGCAACTAGCTATATTTACTGCAGCTTCGCCTCTAATTTTCGCTAAGATACTAGACATAAGCCATCCATTTTGGAAGTCTAATGGGTCTGCTACTACATAAAATTTGTTTACAAGTTTTTCGCAAATTTCAATGAAACGTGAAAGTAATTTTGTATCGCCGTTAAACTCCGGGATCATTTCTAAGTATTCGCGTTTCAAAGTTGGGGTAGCCATTACTTGTAAATTTAAGTTGCTTATTTCTTGGGAAAGGATTTCAAAAATTAAACTGTTGTGGGGATTGGGATCAAGGATTGAGTCACAGGAATGGGTTGATTCTGTATCTGAACTATTTTCTGAATCTGAAGTAATTGGTGTTGTGTTATCTCTAAGTGACATTCGTGTACTTACAGAATAACTTTCAACGTGTGGTCCATGTGTTCCTTGGTCGTATTCTTCGATCTGGAACTGAACGTTGTCGTGTAGCTCTGTGTACTTCAGGGCCTGGTGACTTCTCGATGTTGCGATGTTCGCTCGCGGTTTCAGAAAGTCTCTTTGACGGTTCACGGACACTTGTTCGATATCTAGCAAATCGTAGAAACGAAACGAAAAATGATTTTTAGATCTCGTCTAGATATCCTACCGACTGCGCCAGTAAAGTTAACGATTATTCGTTGACTTAAAAAAAAACTATCTATTTTATTACAAGTACAGATTCAGAATTTATTAACAACAAAATTAGATGTTAACTACTTAAGATACAAAATGTGACTAACTAATATGTTTTACAAAGTTCATAAGGTTGACACCTTACACGCTTACACGTGTTTGGACTTTGGTCTCGCAGAAATGTGGAAACCATGGTGTCATCAAGAATTGCTGGGGAGTTGTTACTATAACTTGTATGAATCCATCGACCAAAACATCATATTCCGTGTTTTCAGAGCGCTATCTGCAGTTATATGAAGTTTGAAATAAGTCAAGATTACCACATTCTTAGCAGTTTCAAAGTATCGCAAATCACATAAATCTATCCAATACTACATAATACGCATGAATCCGTCCTAAAATGCACAAAATTTTGCGTTTCCAGCGAGTTATCAGTGTTTTTTCTGAGTCTCGTTGAGAAATTTTTGATGCTGTAAATCTGCTCAAAATCAAGATTTTGCTTCAAAAATGCGTTATAAGGCAGAACCTAGCACCAAATACATCATATTTCGTGTTTTTAGAGTGCTTTTTTCAGTTCCACAAACTCTGGAATAAGATGAAATCACGCTTTTCTGCGCCGATTTTTACAATCAAAAAGTTCAGATTCCAATCCAGGACATCATAATACGTATGAATCCATCGACAAAAACATCATATTTTGTGTTTTCAGAGCGCTATCTGCAGTTATATGAAGTTTGAAATAAGTCAAAACTACGTCATTCTTAGCAGTTTCAAACTATCGCAAATCACATAAATCTATCCAATACAACATGATACGCATGAATCCGTACTCAAATGCACGGAATTTTGCGTTTCCAGCGAGATATCAGCGTTTTTTCTGAGTCTCGTTGCGAAATTTTTGATGCTGTTAATCTGCTCAGAATCAAGATTTTGCTTCTAAAATGCGTTATATGGCAGAATCTAGCACCCGATACATCATATTTCGTGTTTTTGAAGTGCTATTCTCAGTTTTACAAACTTTGGAATAAATTGAAATCACGCTTTTCCGCGCAGATTTTCACAATCAAAAAGTTTATATTCCTATCCAGGACATCATAATATGTATGAATCCATCGACAAAAACATCATATATCGCGTTTTCTGAGCGTTATCTGCAGTTATATGAAGTTTGAAATAAGTCAAATTCACCCCATTCTGAGCAGTTTTAAAGTATCGCAAATCACATAAATCTATCCATTACAACATGGTACGCATGAATCCGTCCTCAAATGCACAAAATTTTGCGTTTCCAGCGAGTTATCAGCGAGTTTTCTGAGTCTCGTTGAGAAATTAATAATGCTGTAAATCTGCTCAGAATTAAGATTTTGCTTCAAAAATGCGTTATATGGCAGAATCTAAAAGTTCATATGCCTATCCAGAATATCATAATATGTATGAATCCATCCACAAAAACATCATATTTCGCGTTTTCAGAGCGCTATCTGCAGTTATATGAAGTTTGGAATAAGTCAAAATTACCCCATTCTGAGCAGTTCCAAAGTATCGCAAATCACATAAGTCCATCCAATACAACATAATACGCATGAATCCGTCCTCAAATGCACAAAATTTTGCCTCGCCAGCGAGTTATAAGCGATTTTTCTGAGTCTCGTTGAGAAATTTTTGATGCTGTAAATCAGCTCAGAATCAAGATTTTGCTTCAAAAATTCGTTATATGGCAAAATCTAGCACCAAATACATCATATTCCGTGTTTTTGAAGTGCTATTTTCAGTTTCAAAAACTCTGGAATAAGTTGAAATCACGCTTTTCTGCGCAGATTTTCACAATCAAAAAGTTCATATTCCCATCCAGGACATCATAATGTGTATGAATCCATAGACAAAGACATCATATTTCGTGTTTTCATAGCGCCATCTGCAATTAAATGAAGTTTGAAATAAGTCAAAATTACCACATTCTGAGCAGTTTCAAAATATCGTAAATCACATGAATCTATCCGGTACAACATAATAAGCATGAATCCGTCCTTAAATGCACAAAATTTTGCGTTTCCAGCGATTTATCAGCGTTTTTTCTGAGTCTCGTTGAGAAATTTTTGATGCTGTTAATTTGCTCAGAATCAAGATTTTGCTTCAAAAATGCGTTTCATGGCAGAATCTAGCACCAGATACATCATATTTCGTGTTTTTGAAGTGCTATTTTCAGTTTTACAAACTTTGGAATAAATTGAAATCACGCTTTTCCGCGCAGATTTTCACAATCAAAAAGTTCATATGCCTATCCAGGACATCATAATATGTATGAATCCATCGACAAAAACATCATATATCGCGTTTTCTGAGCGTTATCTGCAGTTATATGAAGTTTGAAATAAGTCAAATTCACCCCATTCTGAGCAGTTTTAAAGTATCGCAAATCACATAAATCTATCCATTACAACATGGTACGCATAAATCCGTCCTCAAATGCACAAAATTTTGCGTTTCCAGCGAGTTATCAGCGAGTTTTCTGAGTCTCGTTGAGAAATTAATGATGCTGTAAATCTGCTCAGAAATAAGATTTTGCTTCAAGAAAGCGTTATATGGCAGAATCAAAAAGTTCATATGCCTATCCAGAATATCATAATATGTATAAATCCATCCACAAAAACATCATATTTCGTGTTTTCAGAGCGCTATCTGCAGTTATATGAAGTTTGGAATAAGTCAAAATTACCCCATTCTGAGCAGTTCCAAAGTATCGCAAATCACAAAAGTCCATCCAATACAACATAATACGCATGAATCCGTCCTCAAATGCACAAAATTTTGCCTCGCCAGCGAGTTATAAGCGATTTTTCTGAGTCTCGTTGAGAAATTTTTGATGCTGTAAATCAGCTCAGAATCAAGATTTTGCTTCAAAAATTCGTTATATGGCAAAATCTAGCACCAAATACATCATATTTCGTGTTTTTGGAGTGCTATTTTCAGTTTCAAAAACTCTGGGATAAGTTGAAATCACGCTTTTCTGCGCAGATTTTTACAATCAAAAAGTTCATATTCCCATCCAGGACATCATAATGTGTATGAATCCATAGACAAAAACATCATATTTCGTGTTTTCAGAGCGCTATCTGCAATTATATGAAGTTTGGAATAAGTCAAAATTACCACATTCTGAGCAGTTTCAAAATATCGTAAATCACATGAATCTATCCGATACAACATAATAAGCATGAATCCGTCCTTAAATGCACAAAATTTTGCGTTTCCAGCGATTTATCAGCGTTTTTTCTGAGTCTCGTTGAGGAATTTTTGATGCTATAAATCTGCTCAGAATCAAGATTTTTGCTTCAAAAATGCGTTATATGGCAGAATCTAGCACCAAATACATCATATTTTGTGTTTTTAGAGTGCTATTTTCAGTTTTACAAACTCTGGAATAAGTTGAAATCACGCTTTTCCGCGCGGATTTTTACAATCAAAAAGTTCATATTCCTATCCAGGACTTCATAATATGTTTGAATCCATCGACAAAAACATCATATTGTGTCTTTTCAGAGCGCTATCTGCAGTTATATGAAGTTTGAAATAAGTCAGAATTACCACATTCTGAGCAGTTTCAAAGTATCGCAAATCACATTTATCTATCCAATACAACATAATACGCATGAATCCGTACTCAAATGCACAAGATTTTGTGTTTCCAGCGAGTTATCAGCGTTCTTCTGAGTCTTGTTGAGAAATTTTTGATACTATGAATCAGCTCAGAATCAAGATTTTGCTTCAAAAATGCGTTATATGGAAAAATCTAGCACCAAATACATCATATTTCGTGTTTTTGGAGTGCTATTTTCAGTTTTACAAACTTTGGAATAAGTTGAAATCACGCTTTTCCGCGCAGATTCTCACAATCAAAAAGTTCATATTCCTAATCAGGACTTCATAATATATATGAATCCATCGACAAAAACATCATATTCCGTGATTTGGAGCGCTATCTGCAGTTATTTAAAGTTTGATATAATTCAAAATTACCACATTCTGAGCAGTTTCAAAGTATCGCATATCACATAAATCTATCCAATACAACATAATACCCATGAATCCGTCCTCAAATGCACAAAATTTTGCGTTATCAGCGAGTTATCAGCGTTTTTCCTGAGTATCGTTGAGAAATTTTTGATGCTGTAAATCTGCTCAGAATCAAGCCATTGCTCCAAAAATGCGTTATATGGCAGAATCTAGCACCAAATGCATCATATTTCGTGTTTCTTGAGTGCTATTTCCAGTTTTACAAACTCTAGGATAAGTTGAAATCACGCTTCTTCGCGCAGATTTTCACGATCAAAATCGGTTGTCTGTAAAGTCGGTTTACTGACGATAGTTCAACGTGACAACGTCATGAGAAAATAGTGATGGTGTGGTTGCATTTTTGATAAGAAAGTTCCAATTTTATTGGTTTGATAGATATTTTGGATGGATATAGAGAAGGAGGTAAATGGAAATCAGGAATTGAATTGATTAAGTCACATTTATTTGTACGCATAAATACAATTATGACAATTTTTTTATTCCTTCATTTTGTATCAACACTATTTCTCTCAGCAAGTTAACTGAATAAAAGTTGTTGTTCAATTAGTTACTCAATTATTTTCGCAAATTTAATCGTAACTTGTTGTGAAAAAGTGATAATCTTGAATAATTTATTATAAGAATAAACTGTGATTGAATTATTGTTCATAAATCCCAGATTTAAAATTTTAAATCTAGAAACATCAATAAAATTTTTGTAACTCTAGCTTCTGGAAAGCCCGCCTCAATGTGTTTGGTATGGGAGAAAATTGTTCCCTTTGACGGCTGGCTCATCCAACCTGTCATTACAGACACGTTGTTATGATATGTGGAAGATTTAACATTTATGTTTTAATTTTTTGAAATCATAGCTACGCTTGATAATTATTTCGATCGAATAGTGAAGCCATTGATTTTTTACTCATCGTGAAATAGTTCTGGGTAAGAGTGACTAATAGGTCACTATGACATTTCGCACAATTTTGAAGAGATGGCGATACTGGCGTCTCTGCAGTAAAAACAAATTCTGTCAGTGGCACTAAAACAGTGTTTATGTGTAACAATGGCTGTAGGTTAGCTCGCTACGCTCGCGGCTTTAACAAACATCTCTGAATATTACCGCACTTGCGCTGCGCGCGCCTGTGGGACTGAACTTGAGAGGAAACCACCTCGAAGGGTGAACCAAACTTCTCTATGTTGGACCGAAATGATGAAACTTTTACATGTCATGTTTGAGGACTACTGCTTAGCTACCACTTACTCTGTACACATGTATTTCGAGCGCGAGCGCATTATCATAGTGACCTATCATTCACTTTATCCTAGTTCTGTTAACTTATTGTTATAGTTTTGTCAATTATAGCATAACCTACAATCGCTGCACTAGCAAACCGATGCTATTTATTTTATTAATGAAAGCACGAATATTCGACAAAATTTCACTGAACATATATCTAATATCAAAAGAATCATTACCTTTATCGCCGCAATTATTTTTACTATAAACAATTGACACCACATTCACTTCTCACTGCACTTCATACTTGACGAAAACATGTAAATGTATTATTGTATAGCAGCTGTCCACGCGGACGCATCGCTCACTCAAGTAGGGGAGAGACAGATGTCGAATGCTGCCGAACGCGTATGTGATTGTGCCTCTTTGTCGCTCGTTCCGCGCTCTCGCTTGCACTTCAAGCCTTAAATAGAACGCCTCAGAGCGAGGTAACTCCGCATGAGTCATGTTTTTTTGTGCGTGCAACCGGCTCCATTGAATTATAGGACGTATTCACGTCAAAAACTAATATATCCCAATTGAATGAATCTTTTCATTACTTCGTTGCACCAGAAATCGTGTTTCACGCCCGTTCCATATAAAATCTTGAACACAACTGTCGTCTCTTAACATATTACAGTAGTACATCATAATCTTATTAATTACTTATTTAATTTATTCTTATTGATAAATAATCATTGCCATTTGTGATGACGTAATGGAACGCCTCAGAGCGAGCGAGGTAACGCCGTATGAGTAATGTTTTTGACGTGATAACGTCTTATATTTCGATAGAGCTGGCTGCACGTACGAAAAAACATGACTCATACGGCGTTACCTCGCTCGCTCTGAGGCGTTCCATTACGTCATCACAAATGCCAATGATTATTTATCAATAAGAATAAATTGAATAAGTAATTAATAAGACGATGATGTACTACTGTAATATGTTAAGAGACGACAGTTGTGTTAAAGATTTTATATGGGACGGACGTGAAACACGGTTTCAGGTGCAACGAAGTAATGAAAAGTTCCATTTAATTGGGATATATTTGTTTTTGACGTGATAACGTCTTATAATTTGATGGAGCCGGCTACACGCACAAAAAAACATGATTCATGCGGCGTTACCTCGCTCTGAGGCGTTCTATTCAAGGCTTGAAGTGCAAGCAAGAGCGCGGAACGAGCGACAAAGAGGCACAATCGGCCTACGCATTCGGCAGCGTTCGACATCTGTCTCTCTCCTATTTGAGTGAGCGATGCGTCCGCGTGGACAACTGCTATACAATATTACATTTTCATGTTTTCGTCAAGTATAAAGTGCAGTGAAAAGTGAATGTGGTGTCAATTGTTTATAGGAAAGATAATTGTAAAGGTAATGATTCGTTCGATATTAGATATATGTTCAGTGATATATTGTCAAATATTCGTGCTTTCATCAATAAAATAGATAGCATCTGTCCGCTAGAGCAGCGATTGTAGGTTATGCTATAATTGACAAAACTATAACAATGAGTTAACAGAACTAGGATAAAGTGAATGATAGGTCACTATGATAATGCGCTTGCGCTCGGAATACATGTGTACAGAGTAAGTGGTAGCTAAGCAGTAGTCCTCAAACATGACATGTGAGGTGGTTTCCTCTCAAGTTCAGTCCCACAGGCACGCGCAGCGCAAGTGCGGTAATATTCAGGAATGTTTGTTGAAGCCGCGAGCGTGGCGAGCTAACCTACAACCATTGTTACACATGAACACTATTTTAGTGCCACTGACAGAATTTGTTTTTACTGCAGAGACGCCAGTATCGCCATCTCTTTAAAATTGTGCAAAATGTCATAGTGACCTATTAGTCACTCTTACCCAGAACTATTTCACGATGAGTAAAGAATCAATGGCTTCACTATTCGATCGAAATAAATATCGAGCGTAGCTATGATTGAAAAAAATTAAAACATAAATGTTAAATCTTCCACATATCATAACAACGTGTCTGAAATGACAGGTTGGATCAGCAAGCCGTCAAAGGGAACAATTTTCTCCCATATCAAACACATTGAGGCGGGCTTTTCAAAAGCTAGAGTTACAAAAATTTCAATGATGTTTCTAGATTTAAAATTTTAAATTTAGAATTTATAAACAATAATTTAATCACAGTTTATTTTTATAATAAATTATTCAAGATTATCACTTTTTCACAACAAGTTACGATTAAATTTGCGAAAATAATTGAGTAACTAATTGAACAACAACTTTTATTCAGTTCACTTGCTGAAAGAAATCAAAAATAAAAAAAATTGACATAATTGTATTTATGCCTACAAATAAATGTAACTTGATCGATTCAATTCCCGATTTCCATTTACCTCCTTCTCTATATCCATACAAAATATCTATCAAACCGATAAAATTGAAATTTTCTTTTTAAAAATGCAACCACTCCATCAGTATTTTCTCATGACGTTGTCACGTTGAACTATCGTCAGTAAACCGACTTTACAGACAACCGATTTTTTTTCGTGCGTGCAGCCAGCTCTATCGAATTATAAGACGTTATCACGTCAAAAAGTTCATATTCCTATTCGGGACTTCATAATATGTATGAATCCATCGACAAAAACATAATATTTCGTGTTCTTAGAGCGCTATCTGCAATTATATGAAGTTTGAAATAAGTCAGAATTACCACATTCTGAGCAGTTTCAAAGTATCGCAAATCACATAAATCTATCCAATACAACGTAATACGCATGAATCCGTCCTCAAATGCACAAAATTCTGCGTTTCCAGCGAGTTATCAGCGTTTTTTCTGAGTCTCGTTGAGAAATTTTTGATGCTGTAAATCTACTCAGAATGAAGATTTTGCTTCAAAAATGCGTTATATGGCAGAATCTAGCACCAAATACATCATATTTCGTGTTTTTAGAATGCTTTTTTCAGTTTCACCAACTTTGAAATGAGTTGAAATCAAGCTTTTCCGCGCGGGTTTCCACAATAAAAAAGTTAATATTCCCATTCAGGACTTCATAATACGTTTGAGTCTATCGACAAAAACATCATATTCCGTGTTTTTAGAGCGCTATCTGCAGTTATATAAAGTTTGAAATAAGTCAAAATTACCACATTCTGAGGGGTTTCAAAATATCGCAAATCACATAAATCTATCCAATACAACATAATACGCATGAATCTGTCCCCAAATGCACAAAATTTTGCGTTTCCAGCGAGTTATCAGCGTTTTTTCTGAGTCTTGTTGAGAAATTTTTGATGCTGTAAATCTGCTCAGAATCAAGATTTTGCTTCAAAAATGCGTTATATGGCAGAATCTAGCACCAAATACATCATATTTCCTTTTCTCAGAGTGCTATTTTCAGTTTTACAAACTTTGGAATAAGTTGAAATCGCGCTTTTCCGCGCAGATTTTCACAATTAAAAAGTTCATATTCCTATTCAGGACTTCATACTTTGTATGAATCCATCCACAAAAATATCATATTTTGTGTTTTCAGAGCGCTATCTGCAGTTATATGAAGTTTGAAATGAGTCAGAATTACCACATTCTGAGCAGTTTCAAAGTATCGCAAATCACATAAATCTATTTAATACAACATAATACGCATGAATCCGTCCTCAAATGCACAAAATTTTGCGTTTCCAGCGAGTTATCGGCGTTTTTTCTGAGTCTCGTTGAGAAATTTTTGATGCTGTAAATCTGCTCAGAATCGAGATTTTGCTCCAGAAATGCGTTATATTGCAGAATCTAGCACCAAATACATCATATTTCGTGTTTTTAGAGTGCTGTTCTCAGTTTTACAAACTTAGGAATAAGTTGAAATCACGTTTTCCGCGCAGATTTTCACAATCAAAAAGTTCATATTACTATTCAGGACTCAATGATATGTATGAATCCATCGAAAAAAACCTCATATTTCGTGTTTCCAGAGCGCTATCTGCAGTTATATGAAGTTGGAAATGAGTCTTTCTGAGCAGTTTCAAAATATTGCAAATTACATAAATCTATCGCATGTATCGCATGTATCCGTCCTCAAATGCACAAAATTTTGCATTTCCAGCGAGATAGCAGCGTTTTTTCTGAGTCTCGTTGAGAAATTTTTGATGCTGTAAATCTGCTCAGAATCAAGATTTTGCTTTAAAAATGCGTTATATGGCAGAATCTAGCACCAAATACATCATATTTCGTGTTGTTAGAGTTCTATTCTCAGTCTTACAAAGTTTGGAATAAGTTGAAATAACGCTTTTCCGTGCAGATTTTTACAATCAAAAAGTTCATATTCCTATTCAGGACTTCATAACATGTATAAATCCATCGACAAAAACATGATATTTCGTGTTTTCAGAGCGCTATCTGCAGTTATATGAAGTTTGGATTAAGTCAAAATTACCACATTCTCAGCAGTTTTGGAGTATCGCAAATCACATTAATCTATATAATACAACATAATACGCATGAGTCCGTCCTCAAATGCACAAAATTTTGCGTTTCCAGCGAGTTATCAGCGTTATTTCTGAGTCTCATTGAGAAATTTTTGATGCTGTAAATCAACTCAGAATCAAGATTTTGCTTCAAACATGCGTTATATGGAAGAATCTATCACCAAATACATCATATTTCGCGTTTTTAAAGTGCTATTTTCAGTTTTACAAACTTTGAAATAAGTTGAAATCACGCTTTTCCGCGCAGTTTTTCACGAACAAAAAGTTCATATTCCCATTCAGGACTTCATAAGATGTATGAATCCATCGACAAAAACATCATATTTCGTGTTTTCAGAGCGCTATCTGCAGTTATATTGAGTTTAAGATAAGTCAAAATTACCACATTCTGAGCTGTTTCGAAGTATCGCAAATTACATGAATCTATCCAATACAACATAATACGCATGAATCCGTCCTCAAATGCACAAAATTTTGCGATTCCAGCGAGTTATCAGCATTTTTTCTGAGTCTTGTGGAATTTTTTATGTTGTTAATCTGCTCAGAATCAATATTTGGCTTCAAAAATGCGTTATATGGCAGAATCTAGCACCAGGTACATCATATTTCATATTTTTAGAGTGCTATTTTCAGTTTCATAAACTTTGAAATAAGTTGGAATCACGCTTTTCCGCGCAGATTTTCATAATCAAAAAGTTCATATTCTCATTCAGGACTCCATAATATGTATGAATCCATCGACAAGAACATCATATTTCGTGTTTTCAGAGCGCGATCTGCAGTTATATGAAGTTTGAAATAAGTCAAAATTACCACATTCTGAGCAGTTTGAAAGTATCGCAAATCACATAAATCTATCCATTACAACATAATACGCATGAATCCGTCCCCAAATGCACAAAATTTTGCGTTTCCCGCGAGTTATCAGCGTTTTTTCTGAGTATCGTTGTGAAATTTTTGATGCTGTAAATCTACTCATGATCAAGATTTTGCTTCAAAAATGCGTTATATGGCAGAATCTAGCACCAAATACATCATATTTCGTGTAATATGACTACCTGCAGGTATTTCATTAGAAGAAAGAGTAATACCTCCAATACATAATTCTATGAAATCTTAAATTTTCTTTATATTGTTTATTCGAAGATATTGCTTGAACTTTTATCTTAAATGAATTTATATTCATCACATTGATTTTATAATAACATCTATCTCCATTTTCCTCATCCCCATTTTTTTATACATCAAAAAAAATTTTAATAATTTTTTTTACTCTGGTGAAAATCTTCTTTTTGAATTAGTTTCACAGCTTCAACTAAATGCTCTGTAGAATCGTCATATATTTTGTTCAAAGACTCTTTCGAGTCAATCGTTCGTAGTTTCTTCAAATTTTCAGGTAGTTTATCCAAAGCCTCTAATTGTTGTTTTTGTTTAAAATTGGATGAATTATCTTCTATCAAATCACTTTCAATTTTGTCAATTGTTCTATTATTTCTATACACTTCTTTCTCAATTTTATCCTTAACTACATTTTTTAATTCATTTATTTTATGTTGTATCACTATGATTTTATTGTTGATAGTTTTTTCTACGTCTTTAATACGCTCATCCAAATATTTCTTTGTTATAATATCACTCGAATCATGTATTTTCCCAATATTCGAAAATTGTCTTCCATTTAAATCTATATTTCTATGAATATCATACCTTAATATTGAATTATTTGACTTATTTCTTTTTCTCTATGAAAATCGTCTACCAAATTTATCTACCGACATAATTAATAATTCTCAATCTCAAGTTAAGATAAAAGCTTCTACTCTTGACAGCAGATATAATAATGTTCATTTTTGAAGTGAATTCATTCTATTATATTACATTCTCTCAATTCTTCAAGTATTACCATAATTTCATTATCATGATTTGTGTGGCCACTCTGTTTGGATGCTAATAATAACTGTAATCTATTAACCAATTCGTTTGGATCATCCCAATAGACATACTCGGGTTTATAATTGGAGAATTTCATGTTGAATGGTAAAACTCCAAAACCTGTAGGTGAATATTTTTTGTTTTGCACTTTTTTTCTTGTTGAAGCTCGAAACCCTTTTTTTTTCACTTTAAAACGGTTCAATTATTTTGAAGTATTTTGGATAAGTGGATCTTTTCAACATATTATTTGATCGCTTATGTGCTTGTGTATGATTTAAAATTCTTAAATATTCGTTCACATCTTCCGCAGTATAATGTTCAGGATTTTTCATGAATATGAGTTCATAAAGTCCTTTTGTTCCATTATACTCTTGATCATCAATTATTATATCATTTTTATCTATTTCTATCTCTTTTTTACCCAATATCAATTTATCACGATCTTCTTTATATTTTATCGCATAAATAGTATCCAAATCCTTATCTTTACTCAGAAATTTCACAAGATATTCACTAGCTAAGTCACCAAATTTCAGCTTTAAGGATTCCACTTCGGTTTGCCCTTGAGGAGTATTCAAAATACCTCTAGCAACTGAAGTTGGTGACATTTGAGATGTGCTTTCAAATACTTCCTCATTGTCACTGCTTTCATTCACTTCCACTTTAGCAGAGCTTGTTGGTGTATTAAATTCTAATTTTAGAATTGGATGCTGTTTCAATTTTTTTTTATGTATCCTTATTTTCTTTGAATTTGAGGGTATTTTTTTGCTATAGTGTTTTCACTATCTATTTCATATTTTGTATTATTTATTAACTCTTGAAGTGGTTGTGTTATAGGTTTAAATGTTTCTTGTAACATAATATTACTATTCATTTTATTATGTTTCAATGAACTGAACTTTTGTTTGAGCACTTTACTTACTCTAATTATTTCGTGGAGCGTTTTTTTGTTATCCATTATGATAAACTCTTAGATGGATTTGAGATTAAGAAATGTATCCAATTCTTTGCGATATCGACCTTCTTGCTCACTATCCTTATCTATAACTGCAAATCCATATTTACTATCCCAACATTTTTTACAGAATTCCTCAAATTTATTAAATGTCATATCACTATTTACATGATCGTCATATATATGATGTAAATTGGTTTCATCTTGTTTAAATATGATGATGAAATTTGCATTATCCCTAATCAAATGTTTTGGTATTTTTGCATATGATTGTGAAAGATAGAAACAATCAATCTCATTATGTCTACCCATACTAAAATGATCACGCATACAATCTTGTTTATCACATGCAATATCATCAAAAACAACTATTGAATAGGATCGCGCTTCATTTGGTTTAAAAATTTCAGTATTTACATTATAGGAGAAATATTTCATTCCCGTTACTCTAGAAAAACATTTTTCTGGAAATTTATATTTTGGTTGTTGTGAAGACTTAGAGTATACATAAATATTTTTGAATTTAAATCCATTTGGATGTGTAAGAAGCCTTAGAAAAATATTAGTCTTTCCACAATTACTAGGACCCACAATAATACTTCTTATACTATTAGGTAAAAGTTTGCTATGTCTTTTCAAGTGATGATTAGTTTGTATAGCATCAAAATTGTGAACTGAAAGACGCTCTTTTTGCTTAATGAATTCCATGATTACTACTAATCTTTTATATATAAGCTGTTGTATATATACAAACAAACTCAGTATTTTGGATAAGTGGATCTTTTCAACATATTATTTGATTGCTTATGTGCTTGTGTATGATTTCAAATTCTTAAATATTCGTTCACATCTTCCGCAGTATAATGTTCAGGATTTTTCATGAATATGAGTTCATAAAGTCCTTTTGTTCCATTATATTCTTGATCATCAATTATTATATCATTTTTAACTATTTCTATCTCTTTTTTACCCAATATCAATTTATCACGATCTTCTTTATATTTTATCGCATAAATAGTATCCAAATCCTTATCTTTATTCAGAAATTTCAGAAGATATTCACTAGCTAAGTCACCAAATTTCAGCTTTAGGGATTCCATTTCGGTTTGCCCTTGAGGAGTATTCAAAATACTTCCAGCAACTGAAGTTGGTGACATTTGAGGTGTGCTTTCAAATACTTCCTCATTGTCACTGCTTTCATTCACTTCCACTTTAGCAGAGCTTGTTGGTGTATTAAATTCTAATTTTAGAATTGGATGCTGTTTCAATTTTTTTTGATGTATCCTTATTTTCTTTGAATTTGAGGGTATTTTTTTTGCTATAGTCTTTTCACTATCTATTTCATATTTTGTATTATTTACTAACTCTTGAAGTGGTTGTGTTATAGGTTTAAATGTTTCTTGTAACCTAATATCACTATTCATTTTATTATGTTTCAATGAATTGAACTTTTGTTTGAGCACTTTACTCACTCTAATTATTTCGTGGAGCGTTTTTTTGTTATCCATTATGATAAACTCTTAGATGGATTTGAGATCAAGAAATGTATCCAATTCTTTGCGATATCG
This sequence comes from Dromius quadrimaculatus, assembly GCA_963989225.1. Taxonomy (NCBI): domain Eukaryota; kingdom Metazoa; phylum Arthropoda; class Insecta; order Coleoptera; family Carabidae; genus Dromius; species Dromius quadrimaculatus. The sequence continues at coordinate 31,386,904 of OZ022328.1, read as the reverse complement.
ATCTTCTTGCTCACTATCCTTATCTATAACTGCAAATCCATATTTACTATCCCAATATTTTTCACAGAATTCCTCAAATTTATTAAATGTCATATCACTATTCACATGATCGTCATATATATGATGTAAATTGATTTCATCTTGTTTAAATATGACGATGAAATTTGCATTATCCCTAATCAAATGTTTTGGTATTTTTGCATATGATTGTGAAAGATAAAAACAATCAATCTCATTATGTCTACCCATACTAAAATGATCACGCATATAATCTTGTTTATCACATGCAATATCATCAAAAACAACTATTGAATAGGATCGCGCTTCATTTGGTTTGAAAATTTCAGTATTTACATTATAGGAGAAATATTTCATTCCCGTTACTCTAGAAAAACATTTTTCTAGAAATTTATACTTTGGTTGTTGTGAAGACTTAGAGTATACATAAATATTTTTGAATTTCAATCCATTTGGATGTGTAAGAAGCCTGAGAAAAATATTAGTCTCTCCACAATTACTAGGACCCACAATAATACTTCTTATACTATTAGGTAAAAGTTTGCTATGTTTTTTCAAGTGATAATTAGTTTGTATAGCATCAAAATTGTGAACTGAAAGACGCTCTTTCTGCTTAATGAATTCCATAATTACTACTAATCTTTTATATATAAGCTTTTGTATATATACAAATAAGCTCAGTATTACAAAATTATTCAATGTTATCATATCACAGAGCTGGTAAAGGTTTACTCAATAAGGCAATTAACTCTTTACCTATAGAATTGCACATACCAGGTTATCAGTTTTGTGGTCCTGGAACTAAATTAGATAAGAGATTGAAAAGAGGTGATACGGGTATAAATCCATTGGATGCTGCATGTCGTGAACACGATATTTCATATTCCCAAAGCAATAATTTGAAAGATAGACATAAAGCTGATAAAATATTAGAAGAAAGAGCGTGAAATAGAGTAAAATCGAAAAATTCAAGTTTTGGTGAACGAGTTGCTGCTTGGACAATAACAAACCCAGTGAAAGCTAAACAAAAACTTGGTATGGGTATAAAAAAAAGACGAAAAAATCAAAGAATCAGCGAGTACTGAAAACACCAAAAAAATATGGTGGACTTTTACCTGTAGCAGCACTTATTCCATTAATTGAAAAGGCTCTAATTGCTGGTGCTGCAAGTGGTGCTGCTTCATATAATGTAAAAAAAGCCCTAGGTAGTGGTTTATATTCAAAACCTCATAAGCATGATGCGGGAATTGAAAAAAAACGAAAAAAACAAAGAAAAGAAATTGCCAAAAAGGCCATCAAACGCTGATGATATAATCAAATTTGCTCGTGCTCATAAAATAAAATATTTCCGTGGTGTATATATGCGTGATACATTACCTTAAAAACCATTAAAAAATGAGTCAGCAGTTATTAATCTCGATTCCTTTTAGTCCAGTCAAGTTAGCCTTAAAAATAGGGGTACCCTTGCATAAATTCCCAAGAAGCTGAAAATCGACATGAACGTCAGAAATACAATTATGATGAAGTAGTAAAAAGTCCCCATCGATCCCATGTGTGCAAAAAATTTTATACGAAGTCAAAGTCTACAAAAATGGGGTTTCCGGGTTTTTAAGTGAAACAGTGGATTTTATGATGAAAGTAGTTGAGATAAGAATTGTAGATCTTCCAATTCTCTACAAAAATAGTTTCCATCCCTTTTTTTCTAAGACTTACCATTTCTGAGGAAAAGCCATTCTAGAGTTAGATTCTTAATAATATGCATGAATACGCTGCCTATGTACATTATGAACGTAAAATATGGATCAAACTGTTGGTCCGCGTAACTAGTACTCGTACATTGATAATTCTGAGAATATGAAATGGAAAGAAACCCAATCCCTCATTTTATGTGACCATGTGGCCTTAAGCAGCACTTGTCTGCTGTTCAATTGTCAACGTAGCAGTGTCTTTCTATTACTTACTTCAAATTACTTGCATAGATAAATTACGTTACGTATCTTTTGCAAAACATACACGTAATAAAAAAAGTGTTCAATTAGCTTGTCTTCCTCCAACCTCGGCTTCTGCTCATCTACATTTTTATCAAGTATATTAGCAGCTCCAAGTGTGACTTGGAAATCAACTGGGCCCAAAAGAATAGGGTTAGAAGCTAATAAATAATATATTGGAATCAATCCACACTCTACTTCCACCTGCACCAGAAAAGCTTCTTAATACTATTTTTTATAACTGCAGAAAGGGGAGTAATTCGAAATTCGGCTTCAAAAAAGTAAGCTGACTTTGTCCACCAGCATGCACCAGCTGTCAAAGCCAATCGTGTTCAAATACTGAATCTTCAACAGAAGATAATACTTACATCAATGATAAAACAACTGTTGAATCGCTATTTGAACTATTTACGTCAACTCAGGAAGATGAAGATGAAGAAGAAGTTGAATAAGAAGACCTAATATTACATTAAACTTCAATAAGAAGACCGTGAAGTAGGCCTTCCGGAATAACCACATTGAAAAATACGCGCCAAGTACACTTACTTATAGGTGGCGAGGAAACGTGTGCATATCACGGAGAATATAACTTAAGAATGGCTTTTCTCAGAAATGGTAGATCTTAGGAAAAAAGAAGTAGAAACCATTTTTGTAGAGAATTGAAAGATCTACAATTTGTGTTAGAGCTATTTATATCATAAAACTGATCGTTCCGCTAAAAATTTCAAATAACCCATTTTTGCGAACTTTGACTTCGCATAAAATTTTTTGCACACACGGGATCATTGGGGACTTTCCACAACTTCATTATAATGGTATCCTTGATGTTCATGTCAATTTTCAGCTTCTTGGGAATTTATGCAAGGGTGAATGTCTATTTTGACTGGACTATTTGCGAAAGATGGTACACATTGGGTTTCCTATATAAAAAAAGGTGGAAACGTTGAGTATTTTGATAGTTTTGGAAATTTAGCTCCACCAATAGAGTTAATCGAATATTTTGGAAACAAGGCTAACGTGAATTATAAGCGCTATCAAAAATTTAATTCTTTCAATTGTGGTCATTTTTGTTTGAAATTCCTTATAAATTCCACAAAATGATTGTTAAATACATCAGTATAGAAATGGAGTCGATAACAATTACACTTAGTGGTAATACGTCTACACTAAGTGCAGACTTCTTTCCACCAATTGATTTGAAAAGCAGTTATTATGTAATTGGATTGATCTACTTTGAATCATATCATTCAATACCAAATATTGATACAACAAATTATAAATTTTATTATAAAACCATTTCAAGTCTAAATACAGATTTTCAAGTAATATCTATTCCAGTTGGGTCATATGGAATTGAGAATATCAACAATATATTGAAAAAAGAATTAGGAGATCCAAATTATGATTACGATTCCGAGGAGAAACTTCATACTAATAGAATAGAGAGAGAGAAAAATGTTGCACGTGATTTTATAAGTTTAAAACCAAATAATAACACTTTAAAATGTGAGCTTAGGAGTACTGTTGATATTGATTTCACAAAAGATGATTCAATTGGATCTTTATTGGGGTTTAAAGAGCGAATATTAGAAAGAAATGTTGTTCATGAAAATGATCTACCTGTCAACATAGTTAAGGTGAATGCTATATTAATTGAATGTAATATTGTGACTGGATCATGAAAGAATGGATTACCATGCATATTTTACATGAGTTCTATCCAACAGTAGAGCCTGGGTATAGAATCAATAAGGTTCCGTCAAATGTGATTTATTTACCAGTGAACACTCAAACCAAAAACAATATAACTGTAAATATTGTTGATCAAGAATACGCATGAATCCGTCATCAAATGCACAAAATTTTGCGTTTTCAGCGGGTTATCAGCGTTTTTTCTGAGTCTCGTTGAGAAAGTTTTGATGCTGCAAATCTGCTCAGAATCAAGATTTTCCTTGAAAAAAATGCGTTATATGGCAGAATCTAGCACCAAGTACATCATATTTCGTGTTTCTAGAGTGCAATTTTCAGTTTTGCAATACAACATAATACACATGAATCCGTTCTCAAATGCACAAAATTTTGCGCTTCTAGCAAGTTATCAGCGTTTTTCCTGAGTCTCGTTGAGAAATATTCGATGCTGTCAATCTGCTCAGAATTATGATTTTGCTTCAAAAATGCGTTATATGGCAGAATCTAGCACAAGATACATCATATTCCGTGTTTTTAGAGTGCTATTTTCAGTTCTACAAACTTTGGAATAAGTTGGAATCACGCTTTTCCCCGCAGATTTTCACGATCAAAAAGTTCATATTCCTATCCAGGACATCATAGTATGTATGAATCCATCGACAAGAACATCATATTTCGTGTTTTCAGAGCGCTATCTGCAGTTATATGAAGTTTGAAATAAGTCAAAATTACCACATTCGGAGCAGTTTCAAAGTATCGCAAATCACATAAATCTATCCAATACAACATGATACGCATGAACCCGTCCTTAAATGCACAAAATTTTGCGTTTCCAGCGAGTTATCAGCATTTTTTCTATGTCTCGTTGAGAAATATTTGATGCTGTAAATCTGCTCAGAATCAAGATTTTGCTCCAAAACTGCGTTATCTGGCGGAATCTAGCACCAAATACATCATATTCCGTGTTCTCAAGAGTGCTTATTTCAGTTTTACAAACCTAGGATTAGGTTGAGATCACGCTTTTCCGCGCAGATTTTCACAATCAAAAAGTTCATATTCCTATCCAGGACATCAAAATATGTATGAATCCATCGACAAAAACATCATATTTTGTGTTTTCAGAGCGCTATCTGCAGTTATATGAAGTTTGAAATAAGTAAAAATTACCACATTCTTAGCAGTTCCAAAGTATCGCAAATCACATAAATCTATCCAATACAACATAATACGCATGAATCTGTCCTCAAATGCACAAAATTTTGCGTATCCAGCGAGTTATCAGCGTTTTTTCTGAGTCTCGTTGAGAAATTTTTGATGCTGTTAATCTGCTCAGAATCAAGATTTTGCTCCAAAAATGCGTTATATGGCAGAATCTAGCACCAAATACATCATATTTCGTGTTCTTATAGTGTCATTTTCAGTTTTACAAACTTTGGAATAAGTTGAAATCACGCTTTTCCGCGCAGATTCTCACAATCAAAAAGTTCATATTCCTATTCAGGACTTCATAATATGTATGAATGCATCGACAAAAACATAATATTGCGTGTTTCCAGAGCACTATCTGCAGTTATATGAAGTTTGAAGCAAGTCAAAATTACCACATTCTGAGTAGTTTCAAAGTAACGCAAATCACATGAATCTATTCAATACAACATAATACGCATGAATCCCTCCTCAAATGCAAACGATTCTGCGTTTCCAGCGAGTTATCAGCGTTTTTTCTGAGTCTCGTTAAGAAATTTTTAATGCTGTAAATCTGCTCAGAATCAAGATTTTGCTTCAAAAATGCGTTATATGGCAGAATCTAGCACCAAATACATCATATTTCGTGTTTTTAGAGTGCTATTTTCAGTTTTACAAACTTTGGGATGAGTTGAAATCGCGCTTCTCCGCGCAGATTTTCACAATCAAAAAGTTCATGTTCCTATCCAGGACATCATAATATGTATGAATCCATCGACAAGAATATCATATTTCGTGTTTTCAGAGCGCTATCTGCAGTTATATGAAGTTTGAATTAATTCAAAATTACCACATTCTGAGCAGTGTCAAAGTATCGCAAATCACATAAATCTATCCAATACAACATGATACGCATGAATCCGTCCTTAAATGCACAAAATTTTGCGTTTCCAGCGATTTATCAGCGTTTTTTTCTGAGTCTCGTTGAGAAATTTTTGATGCTGTAAATCTGCTCAGGATCAAGATTTACTTCAAAAATGCGTTATATGGCAGAATCCAGCACCAATACATCATATTTCGTGTTTTTAGAGTGCTATTTTCAGTTTTACAAACTCTGGAATAAGTTGAAATCACGCTTTTCCGCGCAGATTTTCACAATCAGAAAGTTCATATTTCTATCCAGGACATAATAATATGTATGAATCCATCGACAAAAACATCATATTTTGTGTTTTCAGAGCGCTATCTGCAATTATATTAAGTTTGATATAAGTCAAAATTACCACATTCTGAGCAGTTTCAAAGTATCGCAAATCACATAAATCTATCCAATACAACATGATACGGATGACTTTGTCCTTAAATGGACAAAATTTTGCGTGTCCAGCAAGTTATCAGCGTTTTTTCTGAGTCTCGTTGAGAAATTTTTGATGCTGTAAATCTGCTCAGAATCAAGATTTTGCTTCAAAAATGCGTTATATGGCAGAATCCAGCACCAAATACATCATATATCGTGTTTTTAGACTGCTATTTTCAGTTTTACAAACTCTGGAATAATTTGGGATCACGCTTTTCCGCGCCGATTTTCGCAATCAAAAAGTTCATATTTCTATCAAGGACATCATAATATGTATGAATCCATCGATAAAAACATCATATTTCGTGTTTTCAGAGCGCTATCTGCAGTTATATGAAGTTTGAAATAAGTCAAAATTACCACATTCTGAGCAGTTTCAAAGTATCGCAAATCACATAAATCTATGCAATACAACATAATACGCATGAATACATCCTTAAATGCACAAAATTTTGCGTTTTCCAGCGAGTTATCAGGGTTTTTTCTAAGTCTCGTTGAGAAATTTTTGATGCTGCAAATGTGCTCAGAATCGAGGTTTTGCTTCAAAAATGCGTTACATGGCAGAATCTAGCACCAAATACATCATATTTTGTGTTTTAAGAGTGCTATTTTCAGTTTTACAAACTTTGGAATAAGTTGGAATCACGCTTTTCCGCGCAGATTTTCACGATCAGAAAGTCCATATTCCTATCCAGGACATCAAAATATGTATGAATCCATCGACAAGAACATCATATTTCGTGTTTTCAGAGCGCTATCTGCAGTTATGTGAAGTTTGGAATAAGTCTATATTTCGTCATTCCGAGCAGTTTCAAAGTATCGCAAATCACATAAATCTATCCAATACAACATAATACGCATGCATCCGTCCTCAAATGCAAAAAATTCTGCGTCTCCAGCGAGTTGTCAGCGTTTTTTCTGAGTCTCGTTGAGAAATTTTTGATGCTTTTAATCTGCTCAGAATCAAGATTTTGCTTCAAAAATGCGTTATATGGCAGAATCTAGCACCAAATACATCATATTTAGTGTTTTTAAAGTGCTATTTCCAGTTTAACAAACTTTGGAATAATTCGAAATCACGCTTTCCCGCGCAGATTTTTTCAATCAAAAAGTTCATATTCCTATCCAAGACATCATAATATGTATGAATCCATCGACAAAGACATCATATTTCGCGTTTTCAGAGCGCTATCTGCAGTTATATGAAGTTTGGAATAAGTCAAAATTACCCCATTCTGAGCAGTTTCAAAGTATCGCAAATCACATAAATCTATCCAATACAACATAATACGCATGAATCCGTCCTCAAATGCACAAAATTTTGCGTTACCAGCGAGTTGTCAGCGTTTTTTCTAAGTCACGTTGAGAAATTTATGATGCTGTAAATCTGCTCAGAATCAAGATTTTGCTTCAAAAATGCGTTATATGGCAGAATCTAGCACCAAATACATCATATTTTGTGTTTTTAGAGTGCTATTTTCAGTTTTACAGACTTCAGAATAAGTTAAAATCACGCGTCTCCGCGCAGATTTTCACAATCAAAAAGTTCATATTCCTATCCAGAACATCATAATATGTATGAATCCATCGACAAAAACATCATATTTCGTGTTTTCAGAGCGCTATCTGCAGTTATATAAAGTTTGAGATAAGTCAAAATTACCACATTCTGAGCAGTTTCAAAGTATCGCAAATCACATAAATCTATTCAATACAACATAATACGCATGAATCCGTCCTCAAACTCACAAAATTTTGCGTTACCAGCGAGTTGTCAGCGTTTTTCCTAAGTCTCGTTGAGAAATTTTTGATGCTGTAAATCTGCTCAGAATCAAAATTTTGCTTCAAAAATGCGTCATATGGCAGAATCCAGCATCAAATACATCATATTTCGTGTTTTTAGAGTGCTATTTTGTGTTTTACAAACTTTGGAATAAGTTGGAATCACGCTTTTCCGCGCCGATTTTCACAATCAAACAGTCCATATTCCTATCCAGGACATCATAATATGTATGAATCCATCGACAAAAACATCATATTTCGTGTTTTCAGAGCGCTATCTGCAGTTATATGAAGTTTGAAATAAGTCAGAATTACCCTATCCTGAGCAGTTTTAAAGTATCGCAAATCACATATATCTATCCACTACAACATAATACGCATGAATCCGTCCTCGAATGCACAAAATTTTGCGTTTCCAGCGAGGTTATCAGCGTTTTTTCCGAGTCTCGTTGAGAAATCTTTGATGCTGTAAATCTGCTCAGAATCAAGATTTTGCTTTAAAAATGCGTTATATGGCAGAACCTAGCACCAAATACATCATATCTCGTGTTTTTAGAGTGCTTTTCTCAGTTTTACAAACTTTGGAATAAGTTGAAATCACGCTTTTCCGCGCAGATTTTCACAATCAAAAAGTTCATATTCCTATCCAGGACATCATAATATGTATGAATCCATCGACAAAAACATCATATTTCGTGTTTTCAGAGCGCTATCTGCAGTTATATAGAGTTTGGAATGAGTCAATATTACCACATTCTGAGCAGATTCAAAGTATCGCAAATCACATGAATCTATCCAATACAACATAATACGCATGAATACGTCCTCAAACTTACAAAAATTTTGCGTTTCCAGCGAGTTGTCAGTGTTTTTTCTAAGTCTAGTTGAGAAATTTTTGATGCTGTAAATCTGCTCAGAATCAAGATTTTGCTTCAAGAATGCGTTATATGGCAAAATCTAGCACCAAATACATCATATTTTGTGTTTTTAGAGTGCTATTTTCAGTTTTACAAACTTCAGAATAAGTTGAAATCACGGTTTTTCCGCGCTGATTTTCACAATCAAAAAGTTCATATTCCTATCCAGGACATCATAATATGTATGAATCCATCGACAAAAACATCATATCTCGTGTTTTGAGAGCGCTATCTGCAGTTATATGAAGTTTGAAATAAGTCAAAATTACCACATTCTGAGCAGTTTCAAAGTATCGCAAATCACATAAATCTATCCAATACAACATAATACGCATGAATCCATCCTCGAATGCACAAAATTTTGCGTTTCCAGCGAGTTATCGGCGTTTTTTCTGAGTCTCGTTGAGAAATCTTTGATGCTGTAAATCTGCTCAGAATCAAGATTTTGCTTTGAAAATGCGTTTTATGGCAGAACCTAGCACCAAATACATCATATCTCGTGTTTTTTAGAGTGCTTTTCTCAGTTTTACAAACTTTGGAATAAGTCGAATTCACGCTTTCCCGCGCAGATTTTCACAATCAAAAAGTTCATATTCCTATCCAGGACATCATAATATGTATGAATCCATCGACAAAAACATCATATTTCGTGTTTTGAGAGCGCTATCTGCAGTTATATGAAGTTTGAAATGAGTCAAAATTACCTCATTCTGAGCAGTTTCAAAGTTTCGCAAATCACATGAATCTATCCAATACAAGATGATACGCATGAATCCTTCTTCAAATGCACAAAATTTTGCGTTTTCAGCGAGTTATTAGCGTTTTTTCTGTGTCTCGTTGAGAAATTTTTGATGCTGTAAATCTGCTCAGAATCAAGATTTTGCTTCAAAAATGCGTTATATGGTAGAATCTAGCACCAAATACATCATATTTCGTGTTTTTGAAGTGCAGTGCTACAAACTTTGGAATGAATCTATCCAATACATCATGATACGCATGAATCCGTCCTCAAATGCACAAAATTTTGTCTTGCCAGCGAGTTATCAGCGTTTTTTCTGAGTCTCGTTGAGAAATTTTTTATGCTGTTAATCTGCTCAGACTCATGAATTTGCTTCAAAGATGCATTATATGGCAGAATCTAGCACCAAATACATCATATTTCGTGTTCTTGAAGTGCTATTCTCAGTTTCACAAACTCTGAA
>OZ022328.1:31274566-31376566 GCA_963989225.1 Dromius quadrimaculatus | reverse complement strand
CAAATTCATATTATAGTATAAATAGTTCTATCAATTTCGTATTTGTAGTATTTCTATATTTCTCCTAAGAACTGCATTGAACTGATAAAACACGATAAGCTTGGGTGAAAACGATGATGAAAGTATCATTTGTCATTATTCATTCTTTCTCAAATTTTGAGATACGAACGGAACGTACGCATACACTTCTAAACCGTTTGTGCGCATGCGTCAGTTGTCAATTATCAATCAGTTGCTGCAAACTAATTTGAAATCTAGAAGTGATGTTATTCTATTAAACTTTCGTATGCGAATAGAGTCTTCCATTAGACCATAAGTAATTTTGGTAGATTTTTACAATAGGAACCTAGTGGTAGTTATAAAAGTGAAAAGAGATGGCGCCACGTAGATTCAAACAAATTTTCCAGTGGCACTAGAACGGTGGGGACTAGTATTTTACATTCAAGAAAAAGCAACTTTAACATAACCTAAAACGAGCTCTCCAGGCCAATAAGTATTGGAAAACAGTGAATCAGTGTTTTTTAGTTCAAAAAATACAAAACTCAACCTAATCCGAGCTTTTCAAGGTCAAGTAGTATTGGAAAACAGTAAATTAGTGTTTTTTCAGTTAAAAAAAAACAGCCAGAATAAAACCTGAATCAAGCCTCATGAGCCAACTAGTATTGAAAAAAAATCATTATTGTCAGCGAGCCACACACTTGTACGTATTTAGGTGGAATGCTCTTTGTTTGGAAGCCACTGACTATAGCAATACATGTACAAGGTAGGCGCATGCGCATGTCACTAGGTTCCTAGCATAAAAGTGAGCCGTAATTTGTATTCGTATTTTTTTCTATCAAACATTCTACAGCTTTTACGATACTTATTGTTTTAGCGATGTGAGAAAATGAAATTTTATATGTTCACGAAAAATTAGAATGTCGTGACATGAGAATATTTTAAATTTATAATGAGACAGCAGATTCTAAAATATTATATCAATCTGTATAATAGATAACAATGTATGAAATAGTATATTGCAGGGAAAGTATCGAGTTCAATGAATAATTGTTAGAAGTGATCAAAAGTATTTTCTTCTATGGTTCATTCATGTCATGAATGGTCCAAGGGCTCTTACGGCATTACGATTTAAGTTTTTCAATAGACTGAGATGCATATATGATCCACTTACAATGAATATAGGTTCCACAACAAGTTTGCTAGAAATAAAGTCAAGAAATAAGAGCAACAAATATAGTCACATATTAACCGAATGGAAGCAAATTTAAATCTTCAAAATAATCTGTTTATGATAATTGATGAGCAACTGATAAATGATGCAACTAACACATAGCCAAGTGTTATTGTGCTTATGTGAAACTGGTTCGCATCATGGTCAATCGGAAGGCTAGAATCATAATCCCATAAGAATCTTTGGACCGTTCTTAACCGAAATGTATCATAGAATTATTATTGCTATCTTATTAAAATTATGATCTATTTCAGTTAAAAATGTGCTACTTTGATTTAAGTCTTCTGAACCAGTTTTACAATAGCACAAAATTGTACTTTGCTATCAGACAGTTCCATCTACTGTTAGTCGTGCATCAGACATCAATAACATCATAACTGAATTCATGCAGTCAGAAGATTCAAATTAGATCTGTTAAGATAGTTGATGTATATATTTGTTGCTCTTATAACTTGATATAATTTTTAGGAACAGTGTTTCAAATCATGTATATTTATTGAGAGTAAATTGACTCGGTATCCCGGTCAACCTGGAGGCTAAGATATTGGTCCCATAAAAGCTCTTGGACCGTTTTTAACTGGCATGTCGAATAAAAAGTGTATTATCCAAAATAATTAGGAGAGAATATATGCTATTTCTAATTTGTGAAAACTCTCTGTTTGAATCAAGATAAGATTGGTTAAAAACAACAATGGAGATATCAATCAACATTATTCATTTGTTGAGAAATGTAAATTATGAAACTTCACTCAAATAAACTGTGAGCATATGTTGAATTCTGTTCAATTACTCAACTAAATTGGTATTTTGTACCGTAGAATTGAATAAATCCTTAAGAACAGTTTTGGAGGAAAATTGAACATGACTAAGTATTTATGAATGCACTAGACAATTTATACCACATTTACAAATATTGTAGAAAACATGCTCATAATAAATTCATTATTAGCGCTGCAGGTTGTGAAGAGGTTCAGTCAGTTTACTTGGTATCTAACTACTGCGTATGTCAGTGAAATTATAGTTCTGTAATGATATTGTTGCAGAAAATTTAATTGTTTGTAGACAATGAAGAAGAATTGATAAGATTCGAAACGTTGGCTCAAGTGATGTGAATTTAATATACTAATTCTGCTGATTCATCCATCATCCGACGATCTATCCTTTGATCATACTATTTATGTGTACGCTTTTGCGCACATTTCCAATTTCAATTCACAACAATGTACACATCTCACGGAAGAGAAAGTAGGTAGTTTAATCAAATAATAATAATGAAATGACAAATTTTTGCGATCTTCTCCAGGTTATGCTTAGAAATTACTAGAATAAGAGTAATATGCGACAATATTATTGCATTTTGAATACAAAATAGGGAACATGCATATTTTACACTATAAAACTCTTATCAAACAAGAGATCGTAGAATGATGTAGTTATTGAATAAACTTCAAGATGAAATTACTATAAAATTGTTATAAGAGAATCCATTCATGTAATCAAGAAATTAATTTTTGTTATCAAGAGATATAATATTATTGTTATCAAGATGAAGTAACCAATTGTTGGAAACAAAGTATAGCATGAAATTTGAGTCCATCATCGTCAATTTACAATAATTTCAATCTCTTATTTCTAGCAACTTGAAGTGGAAGATGTCAGCAATCACATAAAATTTCTTGAACGCAATCAGGTACTCTTCAACTGAATTCTGCCAAAGATGTGCCTGATTGATCTTCATTAACTTTATTTTGTTCTCAAAAATTCATTTGGCTACTCAATAATTTGTAATCATCTGGAAAGATGGATCTGTTGCAGAAACGTCTTTTTTTAGGGGCTCTGAAAGAGTGGAACTTGTGTTCTTCGGTTTATGTCTATCATCTTGCAAATTTTCAGTGATTGGAGCAAACGTATATTTGAAATTTGATTCTGAATACAAAAGGTAACATACTCGAATATTGTTGAATGTAACATATTAAATACTTGCTCTGCATAGCTTCCCTGAATATTTGGAATTTGAAGTTACAGATCTAAGTTTTCAATCATCAATTTTTTCGCTATTGGTATGCAACTCCACTCAAAATTAAAATTAAAATCAACCACTGAGATGCATTTACAAGAAAGTATAAGGACAGTTGTCGCTTTCAATAAATCTTCACTTTTTAGACCCTACTGAGCCCAAAAACATAATTCAAAAGAAAGTCAGTCGTTGTTTGTCTATGTCTCAAAACACGAGTACTTGGGAACGCCTAGAAATCTTTGACTGAATTTTCATATTCAAGTTTTTTATCCGAAAAATAAGTTCATATTTATAAATAAGGTACTTTCAATCTGTAATACCTAAACTTCATTAATGGAATGTTTGAGTTTTTTGCCTTTATTTTATCAACGGTGGTATTCATCAAAAGATATAAAGTAACTTAGATTGATCCCCAAATGAGTTGGAACAACATTCACCTGGAACATTTCCCAAAATTATTAGCGGCTTAATTTTATTTATCATAAAGTTCGATGAATTGTTTTAAAGTAGGGAAATAATTATTATCAATCCAAAATTAGAACTTTTTATACTTATATTTGGACGTGGCATGCCAAGGTTTGTCGATGGTAGCGTTGACGATGCGTTAGACGCAAACCGTTGCAAATAAGAAAGAACAACATGAATATATAAGTGAGAAATTAGGTCCGCTAACTCTTAAATAGTTGCAAACTCAATACATGGAGTAGAGTATTTTCACAGTGGTATTGGCAATTTGTAAAACTTTTGCAGTTTTCCATGCAGAAATAGAGCATGTAAATTCACGCATCACGGTCTTAAATACAGGTCTTGGCACTAGCATCTCACTACCATTGGTAAGAGGTTTACTCTTAGTGGAATATTTAGCTATTATTAGTTCCTCAAGATGTAATATATTGTATTTGATGATTACATATCAACTTATATTAATAGTCTTGGGCCCGGTTGAAAAGATGGTTCTACTAGAGGAACAATTTCGCCATCTCGTCGCTAATCCTTAAAGGGAATGAAATCGATGATTTTCTCAGGGAGTTTTATCTAAATATCATTGAAAACTGTCAATCAATTCAATCACGGGCAGAGAAAAGTATAGAAATATAATATGAATCACAGGAATTATGTGAGCTCAATTCACATTCGAGAATGATTTTGTAAAAGAAGAATTATTGTCAGAGAGGCGGTACATATATGAAGCTGCGACGCTTAGTGTTTCTGTAGTTTGTAAAGGAGTTGAAATCAATAATTTCTCTCCAGATAAATACATAAAAAAACATTGGGATTTGTCCATAAAAAAACAGTGGAATCACGAATAAGAGAGAATGCAGAAATATAATATGGAGCAGAAGGATTCTGTAGGCTAAAATTATAATCGGAACTAATCTTATCAAAAAATTATTTTTGCCGGAGGCGGTTCACATATGGAGCTGCGAAGCCTAGCGCTTAGACCTGCGAAGCAGGTCGAAACGCTAGTTTACAATATACTAAAAGCCTCATGTTCCACTCTGGGTATAGATTCGTCACCTTTTTGTCCACCTCTACAGCCTGTATTTATTGATGAATTTCCATGAATTTTTTTTTATTTGATACATCTCCATTAGGACTAGTGCCTTCCGGGGGTCTCATATTTTTAGTGCTCATAGTGTTTGCAGGAAAAATTAAAAACGACGAAAACTTGCGTTGATCAGGATGCTCCTATCTTTTATTCATCTATTCAACAGGGGTATACCAAATTATATGTCATTTTGACATTTCAATTTCGAAAACATTTTCTTAAATTTCATTATTTCTGTTATTTTTACGTTAATTTTAACATTAGTTTAATGTTTAATATGCATGAGTTAATGTACTGTGATACAATTCAATTGTTAAAAAGGTATTTTAAATAATTTATAAGTTTATTTTTTATAAATTTTGTCGCTCTACTGTGATTCATGCTTTTTGCGATGTATTGAAAACGTCACTTTGACATGTCAAGATGAAAAATATTTTGATGGATTTCATTAAATCTACTGAGTCTACATGAATTTAAATGATAGTTTAGTACATAATAGTCATGAGCAAATGTCATCTGATGCATTTTATTTACTGAAAAGTTGTTTTAAATAATTTATTTCTCCAACATTTATAAGTTGTTTCGCTCTAATGTAAACGAGGCTTTTGCAACAGTGGCGGATTGAGTCAGCCAGCGATCTGTAGCAAATTTTATTTACAGGCCCTACCTTGATTTGGAAAAATACTTTTATGGTCCCAACCCGATTGAGACACTTTTTTTCTACATTCCATCAGGCATTTGTGCGTGGATATCACAAGATGCAATCTCTGTAGCATTTAATAACGTTCCAATGTGGCTGGTCCTGCTCTGATCATTGCGACATGATGTTCATATCCAATTGTTGAAATGACATTTCAACTTTTTGACATTTTAAGATATTAATGAAAACAAATACATGAGTTTTGAGGATCATTTCGAATAAATATCATTCTTACTTGATAAACATAGTGGATAATTGAAGATGAAACAAAAAAAGGTAATTCAAGGGTATGTATACATAATTATTCATTTAAATTTGTATTTTGTACCGTAGAATTGAATAAATCCTTTGAAAAAATCCTGAAGAATAGTGAAACGTGGGCATGTATCTATTAATACACGCGACATTCACAAATATTGTAAAAAACGTGCATTCAATAAATTCAAGAGGTTGAAGAAGAGGTTCAGTCAATCATTGTTTTGTAATGATATTATGAGAGCTATGATATATAGCAGCTATCTGTATTCTGGCTTTTGCGGCAAATTTCTTTAGATATTTTTCAAATCGAATATATCCATTCAGGATCATCAACAGGATAAGATTATTCATTGGTATGTATTCATAATTGTCCAACTAAATTCGTATTTTATACCGTAGAGTCGAATAAATCATTGAGAAAAATATTGAAGATAAATGGAACATAAGCATGTATTTATTAATACACTAGACAGTTCATATCACATTTAAAAATATTCTAGAAACATGCATACAATAATTTCATGATTAGCGCTACAGGTTGAAGAGAAGTTCAGTCAGTCCATTTGATACCAATCTAATCAGTTTTGTATTGATATAGTTGAGGAAAGTTTAATTAGTTTTAGGCACTGATGAAGAATTCATCTAGGTATATGATAAATAGAAAAGGGCTTGGTGAACCACCTTGTCTTAATCCTTGATTAGTATTAAATTCATCTGTCATAAGATTGTCTATTCTTACTACGTTTCTCGTTATTGTGTAGATACTTTTAACTGCTCTTATGAGTTCTTCCTCAACTCCTCTACATTCCAGGATATTCCACAATTTATTCCTGTTAACTTTATCGAAAGCTTTCACCAGATCTATAAAAGCTACATATAACGTTTTATTATAAGTCTTGTATTGTTGTATCAGTTGTCTCATAGAAAAAATGAGGTCTTGGGTGCTGTATCCCTTTCTGAATCCACTCTGGGATGGTTCAATGGTCGTTTCTAATTTATTCTTCAATTTCTTTTCTAGAATGGATTCAAAAACTTTAGATGTTGTACATAACAGCGATATTCCTCTGTAATTTGAGCATGTCATTTTATCTCCCTTCTTGTATATTGGAAAAATAATTGCAATCTCCCATTCCTCAGGTATTTTACCTGCTTTTAATATTGCCTTGAATAAAAGAGACAGTATTTCCATCCCATTTTCGCCTATATTTTTCAATTGTTCTGGTCTTATTCCGTCACTTCCAGCCGCCTCCCCAATTTTCAGATTTCCTAGTGCAATTCTTATCTCTTCTGAACTAATTTCTAGTACATTATTGTGCTTTGAGTTTTCAATAATTCTTATATTATTTTCTTCTCTTTCTTCTCCGCTATTGATATCGTATGTCTTAGCTTCTAGGAGTTCTTCAAAGTACCTCTTCCATCTTTGTCTTATTTTTCCTTCTTCTGTAATGATTGCGCCATTCACTTCTCTTATTTGCTTTAATTTTATTGTTTTTTGTCCTTTTTCATTTTTTATTGCGTTTTAGGATAACCTTGGATTTGCTTTGAAATTTTCTTCCAGGGTCTCTCCAAATTCATCCCACGATTTTTTCTTTGCGTATAATACCATTTGTTTGGCTTTAGTTCTCTGTTTTTTGTATTGTTCATAATCAGTTTGATTTTTCGTTCCAAGATATTTCTTCCACAATTGTTTTTTCTTCTTTAATTTCCGCTTCAATATCCTTGTTCCACCACGACGTGCTCTTATATTTAATCTTACCATTATTCCGTGTTACTCCACATGCTGTTCTTGTTGCATTTATAATTATTTTCTTGAAGTATGCCCATAGTTCATCAACATGTTCTCTGTTAGATATAGGTTCTTTCAAAATCAATTCGTTTATTATTTCTTGATATTTTTCTTTAGTATCTTCATATTTCAGGTTTTTTGTTCTCATTCTTTCTTTACATGTTTTGAGTCCACTATTTGTGGTTTCATCTCTCAAAGTTTTTGTGACATCTGATATTTTTGTTATAAGTAAGAAGTGGTCGCTTGCTATTTCAAATGATCTATTAACTCTTACATATCTCACTACTCCTGCATTGCTCACATTGGTTAGGCAATAATCAATTATAGATTTTTCGTTTCTGCTTGGAGCCCATCTTGTGTATTCATGTATATTGTTATGTTTATATATTGTATTCAATATCTTTAAATCGTCAATAATACAGAAATCAATTAGTTTTTCTCCATTGTTATTTTTGGTTTCTTCCCCATTCCTACCCATCTGTCTTTCAAGGCCTTGGTTTTTATTTCCTACCCTTCCATTGAAGTCTCCCACTATGTAGATAGTTTCCTCTTGTGTTTCAATCACCTGT
Organism: Dromius quadrimaculatus; assembly: GCA_963989225.1. Classification (NCBI taxonomy): domain Eukaryota; kingdom Metazoa; phylum Arthropoda; class Insecta; order Coleoptera; family Carabidae; genus Dromius; species Dromius quadrimaculatus. Next base: position 31,368,456 of record OZ022328.1, on the reverse strand, counting down.
TGTAGTTTCTCCCAAAATTCGTCCTTTATTGCTTTCTTTTCATCATCATTTGGTCCATATACTATAATCAAATTTAGAATATTTTTATTTATCTCTTTTATTTTAATCGTCATAATTCTTTCATCAATGCATTTCCATTCTGTTATATATTGTGCTAATTTTTGATGTATTAGACACACAACTCCAGCTTGAGCTGTTGTTGCTCTTGGTACCCCACTATATATAAGTATATGGCCGTTTTCCATTGTAATTATACCGTTCTCTTCTCTTTTTGTCTCTGTTATCCCTAAAATGTCCAGTTTAGCTTTCTCAAATTCCCCAATCAATTCCTTTTCTTTTCCATTTAAGCTTCTAATATTCCAGTTTCCTATTCTCCTAATTCCTTTGCTTTGCCGGTCCGTCATAACATTATCCTGTCCCCTGTGCTCTAACAAATACGATGAAATGGTAGATGACGTAAACGAAGATAAAACGAAATGAGAATTATTGGTTAGAACTTCTCATTAATAATAATCGGTAATATCGATGAGAAAAATCATATATGGGATTGGAAAAAATTAATTTCTCAAGAAATGTAGGAAACACATGATATGGATAGATTCAGTGCTTTATTCTCAGATTATACGTATTCAAGAAAGGGTTTTCGCGGAAAATGCTGATAGATGATACGAGTGGCTGCAAGTGAAATTTTACTGTTGTAATCAGCTGATTTTAATTAATGTCATTGGAACAATCAACACAAACATCTATTCCAACAGTTGGTAACATTGTTAGGTGTGACGTAGACTCTCGGGTGCGCGTGCGCAGGCGCGTGCGTAAGAAAGAGTGGATAGAGATATTTTGTGAGAATCAGATATCATTTTTTTTCTAGTGTTTGTTCATAATATCAGTTATTGAAATATATTGTAATAGTTGAGAGAAATCATATATGGGATTGGAAAAAATCAATTTCTCAAGAAGTGTAGGAGACACATGATATGGATAGATTCAATACTTTATTCTCAGATTAAACGTAGATATTCAAGAAAGAGTCTTCGCGGTAAATGTTGATAGATGATACGGGTTGCCGCAAGTAAAAATTTACTGTTGTCATCAGCTGATTTAAATGAATGTCATTGGAACAATCAACACAGACATCTATTCCAATAGTTGGTAACATTGTTAGGTGTGACGTTGACGCTCGCGTGCGCGTGCGCAGGTGCGTGCGTAAGAAATATTTTGTAAGAGTCAGATATTATTTTTCTCTAAGTGTTTTTCATAATATCTGTTATTGAAATATATTGTAATTGTGAAGAACATGAGTTTTTTGTTGGATATTAAGGAATCGGATGACGAGTAGTCAGATGATACAACAGCTGTCAACATTTTCATTGCTACATTCATCAATTTCATTATTTTGATCAATTCCTTGATATTGTATTCTATTGAATAGGCACTTTGAACAACTAATATTGATTTAATGAATAATGTTGAATTGATTTCAGTACAAGTTAAATCACAATTCCAGAGAAAATTGAATATTGTAGCTCTATACAAGGAGTCAAAACATGTAGCGTGGGCTTGTGAGTAGTGCCTGAATGAATAAGAAACATGTTTTTGGAAAGCAAAAGTATAGCAGAGTGCATGAGCTCCAAAATTATTACTATAGGAACGTGGAACATGCATGTTTCTCCAAATGTACCATTGGAGCCAAGTGATCAAGACTCAAAGCAGTGATTTAGAAGGAAATCTATGAGGATCAATGTTACTACGGAGAAAATAGTCGGTCTTTCAATCTCGCAATTGAGCTCAGAAATCAGATACGCTAATTCAACTGAATGATTCTCCTGAGAGAAATATTTAGGATAATGGGTGTAAGTGATGAAAACACAAAATTTCAACTGAAATTCTATTTCACTTTTCCACTCGATATTCTCGGTTCCACCTGGAGTAACCATCTTTTCGTATATTCGATGTACATGCATCCATCCAGTCAGCATTATCAACCATATCTATTTAAAATAATAGTGAGAGTTGCAAAGGAGACAGAAAGATTGTGATAACATACAAATTGACGAGCGAAGCAAATTGTGAGGATGTAAGTATGTCGTCAAAATAAAACAGAAGGATCACATGAGTTGTAATAACTAATACTCTAATTTGTATTCCAAAACAGTAAAGCAATGACTGAGAATATGCGAAACATGGCACAGACATGTTATCTCGCTGTGAAGTTTTGTATTTAGACTTTGTAATACGTAGAAGAGTTGGAATCAATTTATCCGATTGATGAATACATAGAATAATATTGAGAATTGTCAATAAAAAACAGAGAAATCACGAGTAGGGGTAAATGCACAAATATAATACGGAGCACGAGGGATTTGTGGGCTGAAAATGTACTTGGAATTTATCTTATAGAGACAGAATTTTTGCCGGAGGCGGTTCACATATCGAGCTGCGAAGCCTGGGGCTTAGGCCTGCGTAGCAGGCCAAGCGCTAGTACATTCTTATTCTTGTTTTTAGAGTGCTATTTTCAGTTTTACAAACTTTGGAATAAGTTGAAATCATGCTTTTCCGCGCAGATTTTTATAATCAAAAAGTTCATATTCCTATTCAGGACTTCATAATTTGTATGAATCCAACGACAAAAACATCATATTTCGTGTTTTCAGAGCGCTATCTGCAGTTATATGAAGTTTGAAATAAGTCAACAAATACCACATTCTGAGCAGTTTGAAAGTATCGCAAATCACACAAATCTATCCAATACAACATCATACGCTTGAATCCGTCCTCAAATGCACAAAATTTTGCGTTTCCAGCGAGTTATCAGCGTTTTCTCTGAGTCTCGTTGAGTGATTTTTGATCCTGTAAATCTGCTCAGAATCAATATTTTACTTCAAAAATGCGTTATGTGGCAAAATATAGCACCAAATACATTATATTTCTTGTTTTTAGAGTACTATTTTCAGTTCTACAAACTTTGGAATGAGTTGAAATCGCGCTTTTCCGCGCAGGTTTTTATAATCAAGAAATTCATATTGCTATTCAGAATTTCATAATATGTATGAATCCATCGAAAAAGACATCATATTTCGTGTTTTCAGAGCGCTATCTGCAGTTATATGAAGTTTGAAATAAGTCAAAATTACCACATTCTGAGCAGTTTTAAAGTATCGCAAATAACATGAATCTATCCACTACAACATAATACGCATGAATCCGTCCTCAAATGCACAAAATTTCTTGTTTCCAGCGAGTTATCAGCGTTTTTTCTGAGTCTCGTTAAGAAATTTCTGATGCTGTAAATCTGCTCAGAATCAAGATTATGCTTCAAAAATGCGTTATATGGCAGAATCTAGCACCAAAAACATCATACTTCTTGTTTTTAGAGTGCTTTTTTCAGTTTTACAAACTTTGGAATAAGTTGAAATCACGCTTTGCCGCGCAGATTTTCATAATCAAAAAAATCATATCCCTATCCAGGACTTCATAATATGTATGAATCCATCGACAAAAACATCATATTTCGTGTTTTCAGAGCGATATCAGCAGTTATATGGAGTTCGAAATAAGTCAAAACTATCACATTCTGAGCAGTTTTAAAGTATCACAAATCACATAAATCTATCTAATACAACATAATACGCATAAATCACTCCTCAAATGCACAAAATTTCGCGTTTCCAGCGAGTTATCAACGTTTTTTCTGGGTCTCGTTGAGAAATTTTTGATGCTATAAATCTGCTCAGAATCAAGATTTTGCTTCAAAAATGCGTTATATAGCAGAATCTAGCACCAAATACATCATATTTCGTGTTTTTAGAGTGCTATTTCCAATTTAACAAACTTTGGAATAAGTTGAAATCATGCTTTTCCGCGCAAATTTTCACAATCAAAAAGTTCATATTCCCATTCAGGACTTCATAATATGTATGAATCCGTCGACAAAAACATCATATTTCGTGTTTTCAAAGCGCTATCTGCAGTTAAATGAAGTTTGTGGATAAGTCAGTATTACCACATTCAGAGCAGTTTCAAAGCATCGCAAATCACATGAATCTATCCAATACAACATAATACGCATGAATCCGTCCTCAAATGCACAAAATCTGGCGTTTCTAGCGAGTTATCAGCGTTCCTTCTGAGTCTCGTCAAGAAATTTTTGATGCTGTAAATCTGCTCAGAATCAAGATTATGCTTCAAAAATGCGTTATATGGCAGAATCTTGCACCAAAAACATCATATTTCGTGTTTTTAGAGTGCTTTTTTCAGTTTTACAAACTTTGGAATAAGTTGAAATCACGCTTTTCAGCGCAGATTTTCACGATCAAAAAGTTCATATTTCTATTCAGGACTTCATGATATGTATAAATCCATCGACAAAAACATCATATTCCGTGTTTTCAAAGCGCTATCTGCAGTTATATGAAGTTTGAAATAAGTCGAAATTACCACATTCTGAGCAGTTTCAAAGTATCGCAAATCACATTAATTTATCCAGTACAAAATAATACGCATGAATCCGTCCTCTAATGCACAAAATTAAGCGTTCGCAGCGAGTTATCAGTGTTTTTTCTGAGTCTCGTTGAGAAATTTTTGATGCTGTAAATCTGCTTAGAATCACGATTTTGCTCCAAAACTGCGTTATATGGCAGAATCCAGCACCAAATACATCATATTTCGTGTTTTTAGAGTGCTATTCTCAGTTTTACAAACTTTGAAATAAGTTGAAATCATGCATTTCCGCTCAGATTCTCACAATCAAAAAGTTCATATTCCTATTTAGGACTTCATAATATGTATGAATTCATCGACAGAAACATCATATTTAGTGTTTTCAGAGCGCTATCTGCAGTTATATGAAGTTTGAAATAAGTCAAAATTACCAAATTCTAGCACCAAATACATCATATTTCGTGTTTTTAGAGTGCTACCCCCAGTTTTACAAACTTTGGAATAAGTTGAAATCACGCTTTTTCGCGCAGATTTTGACTATCAAAAAGTTCATATTCCTATTCAAGACTACATAATATGTATGAATCCATCGACGAAAACATCATATTCCGTGTTTTCAGAGCGCTATCTGCAGTTATATGGAGTTTGAAATAAGTCAGAATTACCACATTCTGAGCAGTTTCAAAGTATAGCAAATCACATAAATCTATCCAATACAACATAATACGCATGAATCCGTCCACAAATGCCCAAAATTTTGCGTTTCCAGCAAGTTATCAGCGTTTTTTCCAAGTCTCGTTGAGAAGTTTTTGATGCTGTAAATCTGCTCAAAATCAAGATTTTGCTTCAAAAATGCGTTATATGGCAGAATCTTGCACCAAATACATCATATTTCGTGTTTTTAGAGTGCTATTTTCAGTTAACACACTTTGGGATAAGTTGGAATCACGCTTTTCCGCGCAGATTTTCACAATCAAAAAGTTAATATTCCCATTCAGGACTTCATAATATGTATGAATCCGTCGACAAAAACATCATATTTCGTGTTTTCAAAGCGCTATCTGCAGTTAAATGAAGTTTGAAATAAGTCAGAGTACCACATTCTGAGCTGTTCCAAAGTATCGCAAACCACATAAATCTATCCAATACAACATGATACGCATGAATCCGTCCTCAAATGCCACAAAATTCTGCGTTTCCAGCGAGTTATTAGCGTTTTTTCTGAGTCTCGTTGAGAAATTTTTGATGCTGTAAATCTACTCAGAATCAAGATTTTGCTTCAAAAATGCGTTATATGGCAGAATCTAGCTCCAAATACATCATATATAATATTTTTAGAGTGCTATTTCCAATTTTACAAACTTTGGAATAAGTTGAAATCACTCTTTTCCACGCAGATTTTCACAATCAAAAAGTTCATATTCCTATTCGGGACTTCATAATATGTATAAATCTATCGACAAAAACATCATATTTCGTGTTTTCAGAAGCGCTTTCTGCAGTTATATGAAGTTTGAAATAAGTCAAAATTACCACATTCCAAGCAGTTTCAAAGTATCGCAAATCACATAAATCTATCCAATACAACATAGTATGCACGAACCTGTCCTCAAATGCACAAAATTCTGCGTATCCAGCAAGTTATCAGCGTTTTTTCTAAGTCTCGTTGAGAAATTTTTGATGCTGTAAATCTGCTCAGAATCAAGATTTTGCTCCAAAAATGCGTCATATGGCAGAATCTAGCACCAAATACATCATATTTCGTGTTTTTAGTGTGCTATTTTCAGTTTTACAAACTTTGGAATAAGTTGAGATCACGCTTTTCCGCGCAGATTTTTACAATCTTAAAGCTCATATTCCTATTCAGGACTTAATAATATGTATTAATCCATTGACAAAAACATCATATTTCGTGTTTTCAGAGAGCTATCTGCAGTTATATGGAGTTTGAAATAAGTCAAAATTACCACATTCTGAGCAGTTTCAAAGTATAGCAAATCACAAAAATCTATCCAATACAACATAATACGCATGAATCCGTCCTCAAATGCACAAAGTTTTGCGTTTCCAGCAAGTTATCAGCGTTTTTTCTAAGTCTCGTTGAGAAATTTTTGATACTGTAAATCAGCTCAGAATCATAATTTTGCTTCAAAAATGCGTTATATGGTAGAATCTTGCACCGAATACATCATATTTCGTGTTTTTAGAGAGCCATTCTCAGTTTTACAAACTTTGGGATAAGTTGAAATCAAGCTTGTTCGCACAGATTTTCACAATCAAAAAGTTCATATTCCTATTCAGGACTTCATAATATTTATTAATCCATCGACCAAAACATCATATTTCGTGTTTTCAAAGCGCTATCTGCAGTTAACTGAAGTTTGAAATAAGTCAGAATTACCACATTCTGAGCAGTTTCAAAGTATCGCAAATCACATAAATCTATCCAATGCAACATAATACGCATGAATCCGTCCTCAAATGCACAGAATTCTGCGTTTTCAGCGAGTTATTAGCGTTTTGTCTGAGTCATGTTGAGAAATTTTTGATGCTGTTAATCTGCTCAGGATCAAAATTTTGCTTCAAAGATGCGTTATATGGCAAAATCTAGCACCAAATACATCATATTTCGTGTTTTTAGAGTGCTATTTTCAGTTTTACAAACTTTGGAATAAGTTAAAATCGCGCTTTTCCGCGCAGATTTTCACAATCAAAAAGTTCATATTCCTATTCAGGACTTCATGATATGTATGAATCCATCGACAAGAACATCATATTTTGTGTTTTCAGAGCGCTATCTGCAGTTATATTGAGTTTGAAACAAGTCAAAATTATCACATTCTGAGCAGTTTCAAAGTATCGCAAATCACATAAATCAATCCAATACAACATAAATACATGAATCCGTCCTCAAATGCACAAAATTTTGCGTTTGCAGCAAGTTATTAGCGTTTTTTCTGAGTCTCGTTGAGATATTTTTGATGCTGTTAATCTGCTCAGAATCGAGATTTTGCTTAAAAAATGCGTTACATGGCAGAATCTAGCACCAAATACATCATATTTCGTGTTTTCAGAGTGCTGTTTTTAGATTTACAAACTTTGGGATTAGTTGAAATCACGGTTCTCCGCGCAGATTTTCACGATCAAAAAGTTCATATTCTCATTCAGGACTCCATAATATGTATAGATACATTGACAAAAACATCATATCTCGTGTTTCCAGAGCGCTATCTGCAGTTATATGAAGTTTGGAATAAGTCAAAATTACCTCATTCTGAGCAGTTTCAAAGTATCGCAAATCACATAAATCTATCCAGTGCAACATAAAACGCATGAATCCGTCCTCAAATGCACAAAATTTTGCGTTTCCAGCGAGTTATCAGCGTTTTTTCTGAGTCTCGTTGAGAAATTTTTGATGCTGTAAATCTGCTCAGAATCCAAATTTTGCTCCAAAAATGCGTTATATGGCAGAATCTAGCACCAAATACATCATATTTCGTATTCTTACAATGCTATTTTCAGTTTTACAAACTTTGAAATGAGTTGAAATCACGCTTTTCCGCGCGGATTTTCACAATCAAAAAGTTCATATTCCTATTCAGGACTTCAAAATATGTATAAATCCATCGACAAAAACATCGTATTCCGTGTTTTCAGAGCGCTATCTGCAGTTATATAAAGTTTGAATTAATTCAAAAATACCACATTCTGAGCAGTTTCAAAGTATCGCAAATCACATAAATCCATCCAATACAACAAAATACGCATGAGTCACTCCTCAAATGCACAAAATTTTGCGTTTCCAGCGAGTTATCAGCGTTTTTTCTGAGTCTCGTTGAGAAATTTTTGATGCTGTAAATCTGCTCAGAATCCAAATTTTGCTCCAAAAATGCGTTATATGGCAGAATCTAGCACCAAATACATCATATTTCGTATTCTTACAATGCTATTTTCAGTTTTACAAACTTTGAAATGAGTTGAAATCACGCTTTTCCGCGCGGATTTTCACAATCAAAAAGTTCATATTCCTATTCAGGACTTCAAAATATGTATAAATCCATCGACAAAAACATCGTATTCCGTGTTTTCAGAGCGCTATCTGCAGTTATATAAAGTTTGAATTAAGTCAAAATTACCACATTCTGAGCAGTTTCAAAGTATCGCAAATCACATAAATCCATCCAATACAACAAAATACGCATGAGTCACTCCTCAAATGCACAAAATTTTGCGTTTCCAGCGAGTTATCAGCGTTTTTTCTGAGTCTGGTTGAGAAATTTTTGGTGCTGTAAATCTACTCAGAATCAATATTGTGCTTCAAAAATGCGTTATATGGCAGAATCTAGCACCAAATACATCATATTTCGTGTTTTTAGAGTGCTATTCCCAGTTTTACAAACTTCGGAATAAGTTGGAATCACGCTTTTCAACGCAGATTTTCACAATCAAAAAGTTAATATTCCCATTCAGGACTTCATTATATGTATGAATCCATCGACAAAAACATCATATTTCGTGTTTTCAGAGCGCTATCTGCAGTTATATAAAGTTTGAAATAAGTCAGAATTACCACATTCAGAGCAGTTTCAAAGTATCGCAAATCACATTAATCTATCCAATACATCATGATACGCATGCATTCGTCCTTAAATGTACAAAATTTTGCGTTTCCAGCGAGTTATCAGCGTTTTTTCTGAGTCTCGTTGAGAAATTTCTGATGCTGTGAATCTGCTCAGAATCAAGATTCTGCTCCAAAAATGCGTTATATGGCAGAACCTAGCACCAAATACATCATATTTCGTGTTTTTAGAGTGCTATTCTCAGTTTTACAAACTTTGGAATAAGTTGAAATCACGCTTTTCCGCACAGATTTTCACAATCAAAAAATTTATATTTCTATTCAGGACTTCATAATATGTATAAATCCATCGACAAAAACATCATATTTCGTGTTTTCAGAGCGCTATCTGCAGTTATATGAAGTTTAAAATGAGTCAAAAGGGAAATATACATGAAGAGAAAACTTTTTTACCTCTTTGTAAGCATATTTCGCGCACGGAGGAATGCAGATTTAGCATATCTGAAGTTCATATGAAGAAGGACTGCAGAACGCTAGAATTATATACAATGTGTCTTATTTTGACTCACCGCTGAAGGTGATATTATTTACCGCTAGAATATATCGGAAGATATACACTGAATGAAAAAATGTCCGAAATCTGATTCTCACTCCACGAGGAGGGAGAAAAGGGAGATATACGTTAAGAAAAAACTTTGCATCATTTTTTAAGCATATTGCGCGCACGGAGGAATGTGTGACTTAGTAAATTTGAGGTTTATATAGAAAAGAAATGCAGAACGCTAGAACTATATACAAAATGTCTTATTTTGATTCACTGCTGAAAGCAATACTTTTTGCAGCTGAAATATATCGAAAAATAAACATCGAATGAAGAGAATTCCGACATCTAGCTCATATTTCACAGGGGTTAGGGATGGAGGGAATACGTGAACAAAAAATTTTGTACCCTTTCTGAAACATATTGCACGCACAAAAAAGTTCGAGATTTAGCATACTTAAAGTTCATATGAAAAGGGACAACAGGAAGCCAATCTCATATACAGGATGTGAAATTCTAATCTATCACTGAAAGTAATTATTTGTGATACTCTTAGTCATTTTTGTGTAACTCCAACGCCCAGCAACAGACAAATGAAAACAAGCTATATTCTGGAAGTATGCAGATTCTTAGTAAACTCAAAAACCCTAATCTAGTATTTGGGCAAATTTCAACAATTCGAAGAAATATGCATTTCTCCTCGGTACATTTGATATAACATAAATTTTATTGGGTACTCACAGAATGATCTAAATAGACTGAATAGATATTTTTTTGAGAGCGTCGGATTCCCTTACTCATGAATTCCAAGACTTCACACTGTTTTCTGCTTCCCTGTTGAAATGGAACATTGTTGCCAATATGAAAAATATATTTTATTTTGTAAACGGATGAAAGTACCATCGAACCCCTCATTTGCCTCCAAAATGAACACAAATTTGATTTAATTTGAAGAACGCGCGCAAAATTCGAATAACTGGAGAAAATGTCTTGTAAAATGGACATGCCAATGACTGTTCTACACGATTCAATTCCTTCATCAATAAATTCACGAAGTTTTATTTTGAATTTATTGGATCGTATAGTACGAAACACTTTGTTAACTTTTTCTTCATGAAGAAATTCATGAATTTATAGACGAATTTCCAGGGAATTCTGGGGTTTTTTCTTCACATTTTGTCGTTGCCAATCTTTGAATTTGGCATTATCTTTGTTTATCTCTTACCTTTCTTGCAGGTAAGATTCTAAAGAGTGTTTATTCTTGAGCTTGTCGTGATTTTCATATTATAAAATGGTATATGGTTTTCATTTTATGGAATGGTCTACAGAAACTTGCAAGAAACACAATACAAAAATTAAGGACAATAAAATGACAAATGATTTTCAGGTTGATACTTTTAAATTCTTCACAAAAAATTGATGGAAATCTTCATATGTGTAAAAACGAACCAACATCAATCTGCATGACAATAAATTCACAAAGAAATTCAAGGAAAACTGCATGAATATTTTCATCAATAAATTGCACCTTGCAAAACAGGCATTAGACATACTTGAAGCTCTGTGACAAACTTTACGATCGTAAATTTTTGAAATAGTGGCTAGAAGTCATTATTATGCTGAATATCCATGAAAAATGCAACTTCATGTCTCGCTAATACAGAACATTCTTACTAGATTCAAAAACTTTAATCTGTTATCCAGAGGGTTGTAACAGTTCAAAGAAATGATTAATTTTCTCCTCAGAACATTTATCGACTCTTTAGGAATCTTACTTCCTCATAGAATAACTCAAATGGATTGAATAGATATTTTTTTAAGAACATCAGATTTCTTTACTCATTTATTTGCAAAAGTTTTTACCAATTCCTAAGAAAATTGGAAGAATACTGGACAAATTTGCTGTCAATATGAGTACAACGTTCTATTCGGTACGCGGATTAAGTATTGTCAAATCCTACATTAGCCTCTAAAAGTCACAATTAATTTTTACACAGTTTAACCTCATTTTGGAGAGAGCGCGCAAAATTCAAATATCTGGCGGTAATTTCTTGTGGGATTGAAATTTTCACCGTATGTTATTATACAGTAAACTCTGTGACAATGTTTAGATTGTTAATTCGTCAAATAGTTGCTGATAATCATTATTATGTTGAATGTCCATAAAAAATTCAACCTAATGTCTCGCTTATGAGAAACATTCTTACAAGAGTCGAAAACTCCGATCTAAAAACAGGAAGAATTTCAACAATCCAAAGAAATATTCATTTTTCCCCTCAGTACATTTATTGACGCTCAAGAGATTTCACTCGCTCACAAAATGATTTAAATTAGTGTTTCATCAAGACAAGATTAATTGTTTTGGTGATCATTTCTTGTCTAGTCTTGATTTTCAAAACAAGAAAATAAAAATTCCTTGTCTTGTCCATTTCTTGACGATGCATTTCTTGTCTTGTTTTAAGAGTTCCCCATTCTTGATATTGAAATTTTGGGGGAGTCCCCTTTCTCTATCGTTTTATCCAGTCCGAACGCTCAAGTTCAGCGTTGGTGTCTACTCTCCACCCTCCCTGAAAATTATGTTATGAAACGATTCTATCAACGTTTTCCAAGATTGCCACTAATAAAAATAAATGGAAAGTCTGTCATTCTAATGCAGGGGCCACACTAATGTCTAATGCCGTTAAGTAAGGCGTTATGTGACAATTGACATATTGTCATTGACAATGTGTCCATTATTGAATAACGCCTTAATTAATGACATTATACGTAAGTGTGGCCCCAGCATCAAGTTTAATTCTGATGAATTTTCATATTTTAGACTCCACTTAACCCAAAAAAACATAAGTTTGAATGCAATTGGTCGGTCTGTCTGTCTGAAAGTATGATAATTTGAGAACCCGTACAAATTTCATATTTAAATTTCATATATGAGTTTTTTATTAAAAAGCTAGGTTTAAGTTTGTGAATGAGCTTTTTCAAACAGGAAATCCTGAAAAGACTCCCTATTGCCGGAAATACTCATGTTGCAATGACTAAAAGATAGTCGCCGTCTTTCAACATAACAATAACAGCTGTCATTTTGACAATGACAATGTCACTTTGACAATGACAGCTGTCCCTTTGGAAATGACGCTGTAACATGGACAATGATGTTGTCACTTTCATAATGACAACTGTCAGTTTGACAATGACAAATGTCATTTTGACAGTTAGGGTGACACTCTAAATTCATGAAACAGTGATTTAATCGCCCGCATGTAATTTATTGTCGGGGAATAACTTTGATGGCCATACAGCAGATTTTATTATTTCAATAATGGCTTAATATAAATATAGGTATTTGTAAAAGTCTTGATTCTTGATAGTACTTTCTTGTCTCGTTTTGGGAAATTAAAAATATTTCTTGTCTTGGACTTGTCTTGATTTCAAGACAAAATCAAGACAAGACCAAGATTATTTCTTGATTCTTGAGAAACACTGATCTCATTATTTCAATAAATCAATAAATATGCCGATTTGAAAGACTGATTATCAAGATATCGCAATTTCTTGACAAGGAGCCTTGAATCTTGATATTACTTTCTTGTCTTGTCTTGGGAAATGGAAAATACTTCTTGTCTTGATTTCAAGACAAGATCAAGATTATCCCTTGATTCTTGTGAGTCACTACATTCTTTTACATAAATTAACCAGAATATAAAGTTTTACTTCTACCGCGTGTGAACTCACACTCCAATTTTTTGTTTAATTCATCCGAATTAAAAATTTTGATGTCCGATATGATTAAAGAGCAAGTAAATTTACTTCCAGAGTAAATTTATCTTATTTAACAAATTCTGATGACTTTAAATTCTTTAACGACTGTTATTTAATATAGAATAAATTTTCTCCAATACTGTTTTGAAATTTGCATATTCCATAACCAAAAATCATGTTGGTACGAATGAAATTTATGATCGGGGAAGAACTGTGGTGGCCACAGCAGATTATTCAGTTTTACTGATAGCATATCGAATGTTTTAACGAATAGATTCTAGTTTACAGTCTATAAAGTGTTACTTTTACTGCCTAGGCAGTAAAAATGTCGTTTCCACAGCAACCACCCAACAGAGGCATAAAAACTTGGCAACCGATTGATAAATGTATAGAAGCATAATTTGAAGACGATATTATTTTTAAAAGTATTGAAATTTATCATAAGATTAATAAAATTTGAACAATCCCCAAAAAAATCATGTATTCAACATGGCAAAAAATCAAGATTTACCACCTTGCCTAGATTCATTGACTCGGCTACGCCTTGTCTATGATACTCAAGCCGCGTCAGTAAATCTACTTTCTTGAACAAATACCTATTTTGCTCCGAAAAATACAACTTTTTTTTGTTTTTTTTTTTCAATCGAGTACATTACAAAACTGGAAATTCGAAAACTATATTTAGGATGAATTTGATGACATTAATTCAGTGAATATTGAAAATCCTTTGCGTGCAAGTTCGAAGTTAAAATATATTACCTTTACAATATGAGTTGCTATTTTATCTACCTAATCGATAAAGTGACACTTCACCTTAGCAGCGGAGACTCACAAGTTGTTACTTATGTGATGTTAGGGAAAAAAAAACTATTTGATGCATTTTGAGATAGGATTTGAATATAAAATTGTATTGGATCCGTATAAAATGTGATTAATCACTCAAGAAAAGCATCAGCTTGTCTTTCAGGTGTCGTGGTGGAAAAACTTTTAATTTTGTGACTAATTATATCGCTTTCCATTCTAGCACAATGAATAACTATTATACCTTTGGTATCAATGATTTCCGCTTCTTTTATATAAGAAACATGTCTGTATTTAATGGTGTGAATCAGCACTTAGAGTTGTGTGAATGGTCCTTTACGCGTCATGTTTGGTCTTAAACAGCTGTGCCTGTGAACGGGAAGCAACACAAGGCAATAAATAAAAAGTTTCCAATGTTTGGAAAGATATGTGTAATTATGTCTGATATCAACAAGATGGGTGATCAAATTCCAACAATTCAAATTTTTTATCTCTCCTAGATGCGGCGTACATAGAATCCGAAAAGTCCCGCAATGCGAGGAGGCCGCACAGCACAATTTGCCACAAAACTATATTATACCATTCGTATATGAATAGAATATCTCTCAATCAAGTTACATTTTAGTCATAATTATTGCGATACTGCTACCAATTATACTAGAAGTATTCGACTATCTATTGTTGTTGCCGCCTCTTCAGATATACCGACTCTGACTATTGGGTGGTCGCATTATCAATAACTTTGGTCTCATTTCTCTTTATCAGAGGCGTCTCAAGCGGAGGCGCAATGGGTGCACGGCATCCCGGCGTCCTGTCCTTGAAGGCGGTAGTTGGGCCCCGAACACAATTCTTCAAAAATAAGACCAATTTCTTCAACAGAATATTTTATTAGAGCTAATACACAATCAACGATCCACAATTCATAATCCACCATTCTATTTTGGATTGGGATTAAAATTGTGGATTTTGGATCAGGAATTGTGGATTTTGGATTGGGACTAGGATTTTGGATTAAGACTGAGTTTCTAGATTTTGGATTGAGATTGGGATTGTGGGTTTTGGATTGGGATTGGGTTTCTAGATTTTGGATTTTGGATTGGGATTGGAATTGTGTATTTTTGATTGAGATTGGAATTGTAAATTTTCGATTGGGATTGGGGTTATAGAATTTGGAGTTTAGGATTGGGTTTCTGGATTTTAGATTTTCGATTGGGACTTGGATTGGGATTGTGGATTTTTGATTGGGATTGGGGTTGTGAATTTTGGATTTTGGATTGGGATTGAAATTGTGGGTTGTGAATTGGGATTGGGATTAAAATTGTGTATTTTGAATTTGGATTGTGAGTGTGTATTTTTAATTGGGACTGGGATTAAAATTGTGGATTGTGCGTTGAGATTGAAATTTTGTATTGGGATTCAAATTGTGGATTAGGATTAATAGTGTGAATTGAGGTTTGACATTGAAATTATTGATTGTGGTTTGTAGATTGAGATTGAAATTTTGGATTATGGATTGGGATCAAAATTGTGGATTACGGATTTTGGATTGCGGATTGAGATTGATATTGTGGATTCTAATTGAGGATTGTGGATTGTGAATTGGGATTAAATTTGTGGATTGTGGATTAGGATTGAAATTGTGGACTGGGATTAAAATTGTGGATTGAGATTCTAATTGTGGATTGTTCATTAGGATTTAACTTTTGAATTGGGATTAAAATTGTGGATTAGAGTTTGGGATTAAAATAATTGTGGATTGGTATTCAAATTTTGGATTGTGGATTGCGATTAAAATTGTGTATTATGGATTGGGATTGAGATCTAAAAAAGAGAAGAATGATGAAGAGAGGGAGGTAGGGGGGAGGGGTGCACTTTATATATCTTTGCACCCTGGCGATCAGTAGATTAGAGCTGCCTCTGCTCTTTATATTAACAAAATGCCTCATTTTGGCCAAGTGTTATCTGCTAACATATGCAATTTAAAATTTCAATTCAATGATGGATTCTTGTTTGGAAGTAATAGTAAAAATTATATTTTCCCTTCCCGAACCTAATAATAGGAGAAGTATTGTAGTCGCTATTTTTTGACAGTTTGAGATTTTGATGAATCTTCCCGTTTTAGATCTTTCTGAACACAAGAAACATAATTTTGAGAAAAGTGGGTACGTCTGTCGTTCTCTGTCAGTCTCTGTCGATCTCTCTGTCGATCTGTCGGTCTGTTTGAAATCTAGATAACTTGAGAACGCTTACGAGTTTACGACTGAAATTTCATACATATTAAGGTTCATCATCAAAAAGTATGGGTCCAAGCTTGTAGATAAGCTTTTTCCAATCAGCGGTACTAAAACTTAATTTATGAACATTTTCAGTTTTTTGCGTTTATTTCATAAACGGTACGATATTATCGTGAAGCCCGACTTCAAGTTCGAAGCACGCTTATATTTGAAGTATGAATTCAAAAAGCTGCTGTGACCATACAGTTTACAGTCTCCCCTGATCATGAATTTTGTGACCAGTTTCATCGCTGCTCCATAAATTTAGACTGTCGCATCAATTAATTGCATATTTCATAGTGACAGCTGTTATTATCAGTGACAGCAGTAGAGCTCGGCGATTATAGAATCCCATAATCGATTATCGATTCCAAGAAAATATTGAATATTTCGACCGATTGATTCGACTTATCGATTATTATGATTAATCGATTATATTGATTGATCCATCGATCGATTATTCTGATATTTTGATTCATCTATTATTTTAATGAATCGATCGATCAATCATTCGATCATCTTGATTATTCGGTTAGCCAGATTAATCGACAAGAATATTTCGATCAACTGATTATTTCCACAAGTTATCAGTCTTATTTGAAGATTATTTCATTTTGTTATCGATTAATATCTATCTTGTATTTCCAGATATTCGGTTATATGTTTAAATCAAACTTCAATTGATTCTGTAACGTTGCATTTGAGAAACTATCACTAGCATATTGATAAATAAATTACAGGTACAGGACAGGACAGGACTACAAGTCTTACAAGAGTCAAGCAAGATACCTATTTGTTGAAGAAGAAAAAAATTACTTTTGATACGATAGATATTGATTAACTTATGGTTGATGGTTCTTTGAAATATCAAGTGAATATTTCTTCAGAATTCAGACTCCAGACCAATTACGTTTATTTTATTGCACAAATTATAATTAAATTGAGTTCCTTGACAACATACTTATTGCTATCACGTGACCGAGAATCATCATGATCTAATAGAATCTTTGTCCACTCAAAGTAAACCAATCTGTCCTCCATGAACTGTGCAAACATTATAAATTGATGCACATTTCTGTTTCATTTCATGCCAAAGACAATCAATATAAAAATGAACCAGATAACACTAGCACATATTTTACAATGAAAACACCTTAATTTATTTGGATTTTGTCTGTTTTTGGCTGGACACCAAATACGATCCTTATTATCACGCTGAACGCTTGCTTAGTCAGCGGCGGCAAGTGTCTTTGATCTTTTAAATCAGCGCAATAAAGGCATCTAGCTTCTGCAGCTGCTCCTATATGATTCTATGAACTTGTGAGCTGTGGATTGTGATTATGAGATGATATATCGATACACGAGATATTAAAACCTAATTACATATTTCACATCAAAAGCCCGATTTCTGTATCAATTTGATTAATTTTGAGTAATAACCGTACCTTACAGACCTATGCAAGTATAAATGATAATCGAGGATGGATTAGTCGATTTTCCGAGAACGATTATCATTTATACTTGCGCAGGTAGGTAAGGGACGATTATTATTTAAAATTAATCAAATTGATGCAGAAACAGTGGCGGGATTTGGTAGGAACAAGGGTGATAGTTGCTCTCCCTAAATCTGGCACGTACGACCACATACGCTCATGTCACACTCGCTTCAATATAATCAGTTGATCCTAATAATCGATAGATCGATCGAGTGATTGATCAGAATAATCGATCAATTGATCAATATAATCAATTGATCAGACTGATCGATCCATCGATTATTCAAGATTATCGAATCATCAAGATTATCGATCAATCAAAATAATTGATTAATCGGAATTATAAATATTTTTTTGTAATCGATAATCAATTATGAAATTCCATATTCGTCCAATCCTAGTATGCAGACAAGTGAGAATTGAGTCAACGTCCTTCACCTCCCTCTCAAAGGATCTGCGTTTTGAAATATGATAAAGTATCCATCAGTCAGTATTTTCAGTTAGTCAGTATACTCCGAATTATCCGTCAGTCAGTATACTCCGTCAGTTCGTATACCCTGCCAGTCAGTACAGTCAGTCAGTATGCTCCGTCAGTCAGTATGCTCCGTCAGTCAGTATATTCTGTTAGTCAGTACAGCCAGTCGGTATACTGTGTCAGTCAGTATATCCGTACAGTTAGTACAGTCTGTAGTCAGTCGGTATACTCAATCGGTCAGTACAGTCAGTAGCCAGTCGGTATACTGAATTGGTCAGTATAGTCAGTAGTCAGTCGGAATATTGAATTAGTCAGTGCAGTCAGTTAGTAGTTGATCATTTAGTCACGCGGTCAATCGCTTGATTGTTACAATGGTTTTATTGACATAATATTTGACATATCGCTCTTATTTGTGTCTTATCTTTGTTTGTTCATTCCAATCATACAAAATAGAAATATTTTATTTTGAAAAAGGCTGTTATTTTTTTGTTGCGTGTACCCCGTTCTTCTTTTTCAGCAAAATTCCAGGGGCTTGGACATCATATTTCCACAAAGTTACCTTGGCACGTACAACAGCCTGCCGCTCCGTTAGTAAATGACGCCCGAGTATTAAAGGAATAAAGGCTATTCTGTGATTCAATCGATACATTTTCATCGATCATTATCTATTTCAGCCAATGAACGTACATTTATTGACGCAAGTATAAATGATAAACGTTCTCGAAAATTCGATTAATCCATCCTCGATTATCATCTATACTTGCATAGGTCTGTAAGGTACGGTTATTATTCAGAATTAATTAAATTGATGCAGAAATTGGGCTTTTGATGTAAAATATGTAATTAGGTTTTAATATCTCGTGTATCGATATATCTACTCATAATCACAATCCACAACTCACAAGTTTATAGAATCATATAGGAGCAGCTGCAGAAGCTAGATGCCTTTAATACGCTGATTAAAAAATTTCAAAGACACTTGCCGCCGCTGACTAAGCCAAAAACAGACAAAATCCGAAAAAATTGAAGTGTTCTCATTGTTAAATGTGTGCTAGTGTTATCTGGTTCATTTTTATATTGATTATCTTTGGCATGAAATGAGACAGAAACGTATCTCAATTTATAATGTTTGCACAAACAGATTGGTTTACTTTGAGTGGACAAAGATTCTATTAGATCATGATGATTGTCGGTCACTTGATAACAATAAGTATGTTGTCAATAAACTCAATTTAATTATAATTTGTGCAATAAAATGAACGTACTTGGTCTGGAGTCTGAATTCTGAAAGAATATTTACTTGATCTTTCAAAGAACCATAAACCATAAGTTAATCAATATCTATCGTATCAAAAGTAATTTTTTTCTTCTTCAACAAATAGGTATCTTGTTTGACTCTTGTAAGACTTGTAGTCCTGTCCTGTCCTATACCTGTAATTCATTTATCAATATAAAAGTGATAGTTTCTCAAATGCAACGTTACAGAATCAATTGAAGTTTGATTTGAACATATAACCGATTATCTGGAAATACAAAATAGATAAAAATCGATAACAAAATGAAATAATCTTCAAATTAGACTGTTAACTTGTGGAAATAATCAGTTGATCAAAATATTCTAGTCAATTAATCTGGCTAACCGAATGATCAAAATGATCGAATGATTGATCGATCGATTCATTAAAATAATAGATCAATCAAAATATTAGAATAATCGATCGATCGATCAATCAATATAATCGATTAATCGAAATAATCTATAAGTCGAATCAATCGGTCGATCGATAAATCAAAATAATCGATTGATTGCAATAATCAATATTTTCTTGGAATCGATAATCGATTATGAAATTCTATAATCGCCCAGCTCTACTGTTGTCACAGTGGTGCCTTATCCATTGGGCTAAATGGGCTATAGCCCAAGGGCGCCAGTGATCCAAGGGCGCTCCAGAATTCAGAGAATAAGATTTTTCAGACTGTTTTATTTAAATTGTCATGAAAATTATACAAATATTTTTATGATAACAATTGAATTTTATCAGGCCACATTACCACAAGTGCATCGTGCACTACAGCGAGTTTGTTGGAGGGAGTCTGCGGGAGTTAGAAAATAAAGAAAAGGAAATCTGCATACAATAGTGAAGCCTCCAAATTCGAATTTTTACTCTATTTAGACAATTGGGACGAAGCGATAATAAGAGAAAATGCAAATACATCATCTTATAAATATGAAATTAATTTAGAACTAGGATTAGTTGAAGCATGTCTTCATTTTAAACACATTAATAATAAATGATAACACACTTTCAAGAGCTACAACTTTCAGAATATTTTTGAGTATTGCGTGTACCAATTGTGGTGGAAAAAGATCATTCTCAACAATAAAAAGGATAGAAAATTATCTTCGATCATCATTAGGACAAACAAAATTAAATTACTTGAGTTTTTTATCTATAGAATCTGATATAATAGACTATGCAGATATTGATGAAATTATTATAAGATTTTCAGAAGACAAGTGTCGCGAAAAACAAATAAATCAGAGAACGTTTAATGTATGTTTTGAAATAAAATTTTTTGCAATGATTTTTCATCCTTTTAATTTGTCTATCTTTCAAATAATTGGACTAGGGCACCAAAATTTTTCAGCCCAAGGGCGCTCTAGCATGTTAAAACGGCCCTGATGCGACAGTCTTAATTTATGGAAAAGCGATAAAGCTGGTCACAAAATTCATGATCAGGGAAGTTACTGTGTATGGTCACAGCAGCTTTTCAAATTCATACTTCAAATATAAGCGTATTTCGAACTTGAAGTCGGCTTCACGATAATATCGTACCGTTTATGAAATAAACGCAAAGAACTAAAAAGTTTCATAAATTAAGTTTTAGTACCGCTGATTGGAAAAAGCTTATCTACAAGCTTGAACCTATACTTTTTGATGATGAACCTTAATATGTATAAAATTTCAGTCGTAAATTCGTAAGCGTTCTCAAGTTATCTAGATTTCAAACAGACCGACAGATCGACAGAGAGACCGACAGAGACTGACAGAGACCGACAGACGAACCCACTTTTTTCAAAATTACGTTTCTCGTGTTTAGAAAGATTTAAAACGGTAAGATTCATCAAAATCTCAAACTGTCAAAAAATAGCGACTACAATACTTCTATTATTATTAGGTTCGGGAAGAGAAAATATAATTTTTACTATTACTTCCAAACAAGAATCCATCATTGAATTGAAATTTTAAATTGTATATGTTAGCAGATAACAGTTAGCCAAAATGAGGTATTTTGTTAATATAAAGAGCAGAGGCGGCTCTAGCCTACTGATTGCCAGGGTGCAAAGATATATAAAGTGCGCCCCTTCCCCCTCTCTTCATCATTCTTCTCTTTATTAGATCTCAATCCCAATTCATAGTCCACAATTTAAATCGCAATCTACAATCTACAATACGAATACCAATCCACAATTATTTTAATCCCAATCTATAATCCACAATTTCAATCCCAATTCTAAATTTAAATCTCAATGAACAATCCACAATTTAAATCTCAATCCACAATTTCAATCCCAATCCACAATTTCAATCCCAGTCCACAATCCACAAATTTAATCCCAATTCACAATACACAATCCTCAATTAGAATCCACAATATCAATCTCAATCCGCAATTCAAAATCCGTAACCCACAATTTTGAATCCAATCCACAACCCAAATTTTAATCCCAGTCCACAATCCACAATTAATAATTTCAATGTCAAACGTTAATCTTAATCCACAATTTGAATCCCAATACAAAATTTCAATCTTAACTCACAATCCACAATTTTAATCCCAATCCCAATCAAAAATTCACACTCACAATCCCAATCCAAAATACACAATTTCAATCCCAATGCCAATTCACAACCCGCAATTTCAATCCCAATACAAAATCCAGAATCTACAACCCAATCCCAATCAAAAACTCACAATCCCAATCCCAATCAAAAATCCACAATCCCAATCCAAATCCCAATCGAAAATCCAGAATCCAGAAACCCAATCCCAAACTTCAAATTCTAAAACACCAATCCCAATCGAAAATCCACAATTCCAATCTTAATCAAAAATACACAATTCCAATCCCAATCCCAATCCAAAATCCAAAATCCAGAAACCCAATCCCAATCCAAAACCCACAATCCCAATCTCAATCCAGAATCCAGAAACTCAGTCTCAATCCAAAATCCTAGTCCCAATCCAAAATTCACAATTCCTGATCCAAAATCCACAATTTTAATCCCAATCCAAAATAAAATGGTGGATTATGAATTGTGGATTGTTGATTGTGTATTAGCTCTAATAGAATATTCTGTTGAAGAAATTGGTCTTATTTTTGAAGAATTGTGTCCGGGACCCAACTGCCGCCTTCAAAGACAGGGCGCCAGGATGCCGTGCACCCCTTGCGCCTTCGCTTGAGACGCCTCTGATAAAGAGAAATGAGACCAAAGTTATTGATAATGCGACCACCCAAGAAGTCAGAGTCGGTATATGTGAAGAGGCGGCAATAACAATAGATAGTCGAATACTTCTAGTATAATTGGTAGCAGTATTGTAATAATTATGACTAAAATGTAACTTGATTGAGGGATATTCTATTCATATATAAATGGTATGATATAGTTTCGTGGCAAATTGTGCTGTGCGGCCTCCCCGCATTGCGGGACTTTTCGGATCCTATGTACGCCACATCTAGGAGAGATAAAAAACTTGGATAGTTGGAATTTGATCACCCATCTTGTTGATATCAGACATAATTACACATATCTTTTCAAACATTGGAAACTTTTTATTTATTGCCTTGTGTTGCTTCCCGTTCACAGGCACAGCTGTTTAAGACCAAACATGACGCGTAAAGGACCATTCACACTACACTAAGTGCTGATTCACACCATTAAATACAGACATATATGTTTCTCATATAAAATAAGCGGAAATTATTGATACCAAAGGTATAATAGTTATTCATTGTGCTAGAATGCAATGCGATATAATTAGTCACAAAATAAAAAGTTTTTCCACCTCGACACCTGAAAGACAAGCTGATGCTTTTCTTGAGTGATTAATTACATTTTATACGGATCCAATACAATTTTATATTCAAATCCTATCTCAAAATGCATCAAATAGTTTATTTTTCTTTAACATCACATAAGTAACAACTTGTGA
Source organism: Dromius quadrimaculatus (assembly GCA_963989225.1). Lineage (NCBI taxonomy): Eukaryota > Metazoa > Arthropoda > Insecta > Coleoptera > Carabidae > Dromius > Dromius quadrimaculatus. Next base: position 31,344,878 of record OZ022328.1, on the reverse strand, counting down.
GTCTCTGCTGCCAAGGTGAAGTGTCACTTTATCGATTAGGCAGATAAAATAGCAACTTATATTGTGAAGGTAATATATTTTAACTTCGTACTTGCACGCAAAGGATTTTCAATATTCACTGAATTGATGTCATCAAATTCATCCTAAATATAGTTTTCGAATTTCTAGTTTTGTAATGTACTCGATTGAAAAAAAAAAAAACAAAAAAAAGTTGTATTTTTCGGAGCAAAATAGTTATTTGTTCAAGAAAGTAGATTTACTGACGCGGCTTGAGTATCATAGACAAGGCGTAGCCGAGTCAATGAATCTAGGCAAGGTGGTAAATCTTGATTTTTTGCCATGTTGAATACATGATTTTTTTGGGGATTGTTCAAATTTTATTAATCTTATGATAAATTTCAATATTTTTAAAAATATCATCGTCATCAAATTATGCTTCTATACATTTATTAATCGGTTGCCAAGTTTTTATGCTTCTGTTGGGTGGTTGCTGTGGAAACGACATTTTTACTGCCTAGGCAGTAAAAGTAACACTTTATAGACTGTAAACTAAAATCTATTCGTTGAAACATTCGATATGCTATCAGTAAAACTGAATAATCTGCTGTGGCCATCACAGTTCTTCCCCGATCATAAATTTCATTCGTTCCAACATAATTTTTGGTTATGGAATATGCAAATTTCAAAACAGTGTTGGAGAAAATCTAATCTATATTAAATAACAGTCGTTAAAGAATTTAAAGTCATCAGAATGTGTTAAATAAGATAAATTTACTCTGGAAGTAAATTTACTTGCTCTTTAATCATATCGGTCATCAAACTTTTTAATTCGGATGAATTAAACAAAAAATTGGAGTGTGAGTTCACACGCGGTAGAAGTAAAACTTTATATTCTGGTTAATTTATGTAAAAGAATGTAGTGATTCACAAGAATCAAGGGATAATCTTGATCTTGTCTTGAAATCAAGACAAGAAGTATTTTCTATTTCCCAAGACAAGACAAGAGAGTAATATCAAGATTCAAGGCTCCTTGTCAAGAAATTGCGATATCTTGATAATCAGTCTCTCAAATCGGCATATTTATTGGTTTATTGGAATTATGAGATCCGTGTTTCTCAAGAATCAAGAAATAATCTTGATCTTGTCTTGATTTTGTCTTGAAGTCAAGACAAGTCCAAGACAAGAAATATTTTCAATTTCCCAAAACGTGACAAGAAAGTACTATTAAGAATCAAGACTTTTTCAAATACCTATATTTATATTAAGCCATTATTGAAATAATAAAATCTGCTGTATGGCCATCAAAGTTTTTCCTTGACAATAGCACTGACAAAAATTCTGAATATTCGATTGTCACAGTTATTTCTATTTGTCAAAAATCTTATCGATCGATAATAAGTTAATGATTGTGTTACAGAATACAGCCAATTATTGTTATTCTTGTTGTAATATCATTATTCTTATTCCTATCTATTGTGACGAATGTCCCTTTCAATCGTCGTACCACCACACTTTGCAATTCCGCCAGTGACTAAGTGGTTACGACGACCGACCAACGTTCCGTAGTCCCAGGTTCGATCCCGGACTATGGCATCTGTTTTATAATTTTATTTTTGAAAAGTTTCATTTACTTGTAATACTTAAGCTTCAGGATATCGCTGTATATATTTAAATGATAAAACAATAATTTCACGGAAATTACGGTGGTTGTAGGGCAGAAACACTTCAGCAGAAAAGTTTCATTTAGATGTAATTTTTATTTAAAGTCCAGGACTTTAAATAAAAATAATATCCAAATGAAACTTTTCTGCTGAAGTGTTTCTGCCCTACAACCACCGTAATTTCCGTTAAATTATTGTTTAAACTTTGAACAAGTCGGTGTTACTTCTTTTCAACATATGTATTTTAGGTTTTTGAAATTATTGTAAATATTTTCGCCAGATTCAAGTCCGCAAATTACCATAAGATGACGTCTAGAGACACATGTTCTTACAGTATTGATAGCTCGGTGGCTAGAATGGGCTAGTAGCAACCTGGTGATCGCGGGTTCAAGTCCCAGTCAAGTAGAATTTATTTTACTAATTTAAAGCGTTCTCAACCCCATCCAGTAACTACCCACGAGTTGAAATTCAGTTAATATCAAATATTTGTATTTTGCAATCCAACCGTCGATATTTTTTAACAATTTTGAGGTCCTTATTCGCACAATTAAGGCCCATTGAAGTGATGGGGATTTTGGATATTAAAGGCGCTACTGCAAGTCAGCAAAATTCTATGCGAGCAAAGTAAGCGCCTTCCTCTAAACCAGACCTCAAGCAAACCATCTAGCGATCTAGATGGCCGAAACCCCTTGTTGCGTGTACTATGTTCTCAAGTTTTCAGCAAAATTTCAGAAGCCTGGACATCATCTCCACAAAGCTATTTTGGCACGTAGAACAGCCTGTCGCTCCGTTAGTAAATGACGCCCGGGAGTAAAGAAAAATTTAGCGACAGGCCCAGCAGTACGTCACATATTTCTGACGTCCAAGCGGAGGCGTCATAAGCCAAATTAAACTCATTTATTATTATTTATCTCGTATGTAATAATATACATAAGAAAACTCTCAGCCAGGAGCGAATTTAGCTATATAGGTATAAATAAAAAAAACCACCGTTCTACTACCGCTGATGTAATTTCTAGGTAATCGCTAGTGTCGCCATCTCTTCAAAATTGTTTGAATCACAAAAGTTATCTGCATGTGTTTTACATTACCGATTTGTGACTTAGTGCTCGCAATAATTGTGATTATGAACAATTTTGCACGATAAACTTCAGCAATAATTGAAATATTTCATTCCTACAAGTCACTAATACGTTGGCATCTACAGCAGGGAACACAACCAAATGTGAAAAGTTACCTGCATTGCCGACTGCGAATAGCAAACACGCACAAGTAGCCAAAAACGTGAAGTAGCCATAGACTACATTGCATGGATATATATATATATATATATATATATATATATATATATATATATATATATATATATGTATATATATATATATATATATATATATATATATATATATATATATATATATATATATATATATATATATATATATATATATATATATATATATATATATATATATATATATATATATATATATATATATATATATATATATGAATATAAATTATGTAAACGTTATATGAGTTTACGTTAAAAAATAATTTTTATTGGTTCAGAACAACAAAAGTACAATTCAGAAATACAGTTCAAAACATGTTATTTGTACAAACTCTGATTCTTAACTAACTAGTAAAAATATAAGTTACAAAATATATGGGAATGAATTTCTACAAAGTAGGTGAAATATGAAGTCGTGGAAGTTGCTGATTCGGTATTTTCTCATAGGAAAGGTACTGCTAACTCCTCCCTCATTAAATTTGGGCATCATCCGGAAGTCTCATTTTTGACTGGAGGACTGATGACCTGGGCTCAAGTTCTTGACTCTGGTTTGAACTTGCACGTGGTGTGAATGGAACCTTGGACTTGAAGAACCTTTTCTTTAAATAAACTGTGAACATTGCAATCGCAATAATTGTTAAAATACAATACAGAATTATTATTGAATAATTCGTAATATCGGTGCTATTTTCTTCAATGTCTTCATATTTGTTAATTGGCAACTTCAATTCTTCAAAAGTATTCAATTCAACTGCCATCTTCGGTATTTGCTTCTTATCCAATTGAATCTTGAAATTTTCCAAAAGTATGGGCCTTCCAAATGTTTTTTCTTTGAAGTCTAATTTTTTATTTTGAAATTTGATACTGCATTTATCTTCTTTTATCAGAAAAATACCTTGGATATTTCTTACTTCGTCGTCATGTGTACATGAAGATTTAATTATTTCTGATTTTGGGAAAACTCCCAAAAATTGATTGATTTCTTCCAATAATTCTATATGATTTCTTTTTATATTAATTTTAATATATTCGCAGTTAGTATTGTTATTTTTGAGGATGATGTTGGTTTCACATGACTCGTTGCTTATTTCGCTATTTCATTTGGACATTGATAAAAATTACTTTTTGTACATACGCCTTTTAAAGATTTTAATTTTCCATCTTTTGATTTAAAAAAATACTGTTTACTTGGAATAATAGTTACATAATCATTTTGGTACAAAGTTGGAATGGATATCAAATGGAACAACTCAAAATCAATATCGTAATTAATTGAGATCTCCAAAAAATAAATAATTTTGTCAAAATTCAATTTACAATTGACTGTTATCAATTTCTCTAATTCGGGAATATTGTCTAATACTGGTTCTAATGGGAATTCATTTTTATAATGACTATAAATTTTATTTAATTCTTCATAAAAATCATTCGTTTTAATAATACTGGGATGCATTGTATGTAGTTTACAAAATGTCAGTGAATTCTCAATGTCTTGCAAAATGTTCAAAATTATTGTATAGAATGTACTAAATTGATTGTAAATTTCCTGGATAAATATTTTATCTTTTATGTCGCTCAAAATCACATGTTCCATCTGCTCAATTTTTGATTTTAAAACAATTTCGTTCTGTTTAATTGTGTCAATAACTTTATTGAATTGTTGAACAAGATTCTGGTTCACAGAATATTGGTGTTTGATCTGATTACTAAATTTTCTCTGATTATTTTCTAAATGACTCAAAATTTTTGAATATCTTTGCTCATCTTCAGCATCTAAATTGCCTGTTATTGATTTAATGATAGTACCTAATCCATTTATTAAACCTCTCTTATTTCTATGTTGCTCTGAATTAATCATTAAATGACTTAATTTATCATTAATATTATTTCTAATGTAATTGATTATTTTATCATTATTGACGAAGTCAATATTCGAATTATTATTAATTAGGCTCTTGGAAATATCATATTGATTGTTTAAATTATTAAATTGTTCAAAAATTGGATTTAATTCGTGATAGTGTAAGAAAGTATGTCGTGTTTTTTGTAATTTCGCTGACCCTAGGTTTACTGTCAGTAGTCCATTGTTGTGCGTTATGTCCTTTATGTTTAGTCCGTGGGTGAATACGAAGTAGACGGACCTGGAAGATTCAAATTTTCATAAAACTGTTTTCTTGGTCTTTTTATATTAGAGAGATGGATTTTTGATTGTTTTTTCGTATCTTTAGGATCTAACTTGATTTCTGCTGTTTTCAAATCTTCATTAACAGTTTTAATCTGCTCTTTTTTGAATTTCGCTTGACGTGTTTTGTTAACTTTCTGTTTATTATGGACATAAACTGTTTCAGGTACAGCGGGTATTTCATTTCGTGATTCATTTAATTTACCTATCACTTTGTCTTTATTATTTTGAATTTTCTTGTTAACATTTTCGTATGTAAGTTTTGTCTTTTCTTTGTGATTTTGTAATCTTGCATAATTTGCTTTTCTAATTCTATATCTAACGGTGAATTAGTTTCTAGGTGACCATTTATTATTTCCATTGGTTTCAAGCCTGTAGATGTGTGACTAGTATTATTATAGGCTAAAATCGCATAATGAACTTTATTCTCTATAGATTCATTTTTGAAATTTTCTTGCATGTTAAATAATCTTATATGATCAACTAAAGTAGAGTGAAAACGTTCCACAAGACCGTTTGAGTTTGGATGCTGAGAGCAAATAAAATGAATTTCTACTCTATGTAAACTTAATAATTCTTTTAAAATACTATTTTTAAATTCTAGACCATTGTCTGATATTATCAATTTGGGGATTCCATGATGTGAAAAGAATCCAGTCAATTTGTTACAAATTTCTACAGCATTAGTTGACTCGACTTTATATGCTTGTGCATATTTTGAAAATGCATCAGTTATGGTTAAAAATTTACTATTTTCCAAACTTAAAGTGTCAATGTGAATTGTACTAAATGGTTTATCAGGTGTTGGTGTAATGTTGAGTTTTGGCTTCAACGGATTGCGTTCATATTTGCATGCTAAGCAAATCTCACAAGTGTTTATATAATCTGTAATTGCTTTAAGTTGGTTTGGCCAGTAATATCTCGTTTTTATTTGATTATGAGTCTCTTGTATGCCACGATGGTTTGTTTTACCTTCATGATGTTTCATAATTATCTCTTTTATATCGTCATCTTTCTCTATATCAATTAATTTATTATTACATTTTATAAAATTTATTTCTGAGTTTTTGAAATAAGTTTGCAATACATTACTAAATTTTTCATATACAGGATTCTCGAAATATAAATAATATTTTACTTTTGGAACAATATATTCTTTAACAAAATTAATTACATCTGTATCAAAATTATTTTGTGAAAACTGGACAATTAATCTCATTTTATCTGTATGCAACTTAGAAATTTTCGGCTTTGCTGGTGAGTGTAAGACTTCAGAGATAATCAATTGATTTTTTCCTATGTTTACTGGGGAATCGCTAATTGGTATTCCAACTATTGGATGTTCTGGATTCGAGTGTATTGTATTATCAGCGTTTGACTCGTTGTAGTCATTTTCATCCGTTTCTACTATCATTGATTGTGTATTATTGTTGTTATTATTGCCTTCGAAAGTATCGTTGAAATTTTGCATATAGTCAAAGAAATTTTGTGTATCTAAATCTATTGAATTAACATTCAATTCTATTCGCGAAAGAGCATCAGCATTTTTATTTAAACATCCTTTTTTATAAATTACATTATAATCGAACTCTTCTCATTTCAAGCGCCAACGAACTAATTTTGAGTTGGGTTCTTTGAGTGAAAAAAGCCATGTCAAAGGTTTATGATCTGTAATGATATCAAACTTTCTGCCGAAAAGATAGGGTCTAAAGTATTTAGTTGCCCATATAATTGCTAACAACTCTTTTTCTATTGTTGAATAATTTTGCTCAGAATCGTTTAGCGTTCTACTCGCGTACGCCACTGGTAAGTCGGAACCTATCTGACCTTGCGACAAAACTGCACCGATTGCAAAATTACTAGCATCTGTTGTGAGATTAAATGTTTTCGAAAAATCTGGATACTGGAGGATTGGCTCATTTACTAACAATTCTTTACAAATATTAAAACAATTTATATAATCTTGATCATTGATATTAATTGTTGCTCCCTTTTTTAAACATTTTGTTAATGGACGAGTTATTTTTGCAAAATTCTTAATAAATTTTCTATAGTAGCCAAGTAAGCCTAAAAATGATTTGATTTGTTTTACTGTTCTTGGAATAGGATATTTTTTGATAGCAAATATTTTATCCGGGTTCGGTTTGACTCCTTCCGGTGTCACGATATGTCCTAAGTAAGCAACTTCGCGTCTGCAAAACTCTGATTTGTCAAGTTGAATTTTGAGGTTGGCTTTCTTTAATCTATCGAATACGGCTCTCAAACTTTGTATATGTTCTTGCAGGCTCGTACTGAAAATAATTACGTCGTCGAGATAAACTAAACAAATGTCATTTACTAAATTTCGTAGCACGTTATCCATAGCTCTCTGAAAAGTAGCTGGTGCATTTTTTAAGCCAAAGGGCATCCGTAAAAATTCAAAGTGACCATTTTCGGTACTGAATGCGGTTTTTGGAATATCATTTTTATTTATCTCTATTTGGTGAAACCCAGATGCCAGATCTAGAGTAGTAAAATATTGGCATCTCCCAAGTTTATCTAAGAGCGTTGTAATATTGGGTATTGGATATTTATCGTCTATTGATTTCTCATTAAGTTTGCGGTAATCGATGACAATACGCCATTTGCGTTTACCGGACGCATCAAGTTTTTTCGGTACTATCCATACTGGGGACGACCATGGCGAATGTGAAGGCTGAATGATTTTGTCTTCAAGCATTTTTTGAATTTGACTCTGTACTTCTTTGCGATGAATCTCCGGATATCTAGAACTTTTTGTGTAAATGGGAATTTCATCTTTTGTGCGAATATGATGTTTGATTTCGCTTGTAAATGTTAAAGATTTGTCGCTAGTGTGGAAAATATCAGAATACTCTTTGACTAATTTAGAAACTTCTAATTTTTCTTCTCTATTCATATGTTCTGTACGAATTTGAGATAAATCAAATGAATTTTCAAAGTTTCTTTCAAAACTGAAATTATTTAATTCAAAGTTTTCTAATGGTTGGACTCTAATATTTTTTATGGAAGTGATTATAATTTCATGTTCATTCTGATTAATGACTGGGTGGTAAATAATATGATTATCAACCTTTGTTATTCCTTCTGGAATAATAATGTTATTTACACATATTTCTGGAATGAATGCGTCGCCGTTTTTCATATTTAAAACGTACATTTTTGCGACTTTTTCAGATTTTGGTGGAATTCTGATTTTTTGTGGTTCTGACAATGCTTTATAATATTGTATGTCAATCTTACAGTTTGGTGTAACTAATTTGTCTTCATTTAAATCAATTACTGCATTTAATAATTTTAAATTGTCTAGTCCTAATAATATGTCAAATTGATTGTGGAAGTCGAATAAATAATATTTTAACATTAAATCTGATCTTTGGAATAGTTTAGAGGATGGAATTGTTATACTGTAATTTTCTGTTGGAGTGCCATGCGCTGTTGTAATTTTGAATGGATCATGTTTGATTTTATATCTAAAATATTTCTCTGCAATTTCTGGCTTGATAAATGAGCGAGTACTGCCCGTGTCAACTAAAACTTTAAGATCATGTTCTAAAAATTTAACATACGGAAGTTCACTAAGATTATGTGTCAGGTTCATTAACTCTACTGTTTGTCCGAGGCTGTTATCTCTAAAAAAGCATGTTCATCATTTTCGTCTTCTACATATGCCTAATTTTCCGATTCTGAATAATTTTCGTTTTCGCATGAAATAATAGGATTGTGTTCGTCATAGACTTGTTCTTGTATCTCGTTCATTCCAGTATTGTGTAATTCTTCAATTATATAATTTGGCTTTTGTTGGAAAGGTCTGTAATTATATTGTTGATGGAATGGACGTGGAAAATTATTATGACTTGGTCCAGATTTAGGTGTAAATGTTTGCCTTGTACTTACACTCATAGGTGTAGGCTTTGGGAATTGGCGATTTGGATTTGTTTTAAAAACATTTATTGGTTCTGGACTTTGGGTTTGATTTTGATGATTTGGATTTGGATTCATTCTATAATTTGGTTGTTGATTTGGATGGAATTTTTGAGGAAACTGTCTCATCATAGGATTCAATGGTTTTGGTTTCATGAAAGGTTTTGGAAGCGCGCGTGTATGCGTGTCAAGTTGGAAGTCATTCGTCAGCATATTTAATGCGGAGTTCATGTCTACTGGATTTTTGGTTCTCATTAATGTACCAAGGGGTTCTTTTAAACCTCTAAGTAGAATTCTCACTGCATAGTTTTGAAAATATTCAATAAGTACTGGGGCGGCTTGAGGTGTTACGTGTGTGCTAATAAAAGATACTTGTAAATTCAAAAGTTCTTGTATTTTATTATAAAAATCAAAAGCTGAATCATTATTTTGTTTTAGTTCGGTTAATTCAATATTAATCGTATAGCAATCTCGTTTATCGGAGTATGCGTCTAATGAAGCTTTTTTAACATCAGCCCAACTAGAAATTGAGCAGCTGGCAATGCTTATTGCTGCGTCACCTTTTATTTTTGCTAGAATGCTCGACATTAAGTATCCATTCTGAAAATCGTTGGGGTCATTTGAGTTATAAAATTTCGTAACTAGTTTTTCGCTGATTTCTATAAATCTAGCTAAAAATTTACTGTCTCCATTAAATTCCGGTATCATATCAAGATACTCTTTTTTCAATAGTGGAACAGAAATAATAATTGGTACATGTTCGGTAGCCATGTTTAAAGTTAATAATTTATTTGTTAAATCAATTAAATCGATATCAAAATTGATTTCGTAATTGAGTGAGTCAGAGGAATTATATGAGGATGTAACTGCTTCTGAGTCTGTTTCTATTTCTGAATCTGGTTGAATGGAATCTTCAAGTGACATAAAGTACTTACAAGTAAACTATCAATCGGTCCATGGGCTTCTGTACGTATTCTTCGTCACAGGAGGAACGTTGACCTGGTAGCGCTGTATTCGTCAGGGCTGGCTTCTTCCTTCTCGATATGCTCTCGGGATGTGGAAAAGCTTGGTCTCGTTCGAATGGACTGGAGTTTATTGTTCTCTTCGGTTAATCGTTGAAACGAACGCGAATTTACTTTTAAGTTTGTTGAAAATTCGCCCGAATTGTATCCGATACGACTGCGCCAGTTATGTAAACGTTATATGAGTTTACGTTAAAAAATAATTTTTATTGGTTCAGAACAACAAAAGTACAATTCAGAAATACAGTTCAAAAGATGTTATTTGTACAAACTCTAATTCTCAACTAACTAGTAAAAACATAAGTTACAAAATATATGGGAATGAATTTCTACAAAGTAGGTGAAATATGAAGTCGTGGAAGTTGCTGATTCGGTATTTTCTCATAGAAAAGGTACTGCTAACTTATATATATAAAATCATTGTCTGATAGCTCTCATTTGCAGTCAAATATTGCAATTGTCAACATGAGTTTGAAAAGTGAAATTAATCGACTATTATCATTTACTACGTGGAACAATCCAAATATACTACCTTAAAATCTAGCAAAAGCTGGATTTTATTCAACTAATCACAAAGATGTTGTAAAATGTATTTTTTGTCATGTTTTATTACATAATTGGAAAGAAGGGGATGATGCTTTGGAAGAACATCGCAAATGGTCCAAGGATTGTCCATTCATAAAGCAAATTCGTGAAGAAAATCTTCCACTGAATTTAAATGATTTCAAAACCATTTATGAGAAGTTTTTGAATAATACCTACAATACTGAAGAAAATAGGGGTGAAACTAATATAACTGATGGAGTGAAAAATCATATTAGATATGGAAATAGCGATAACAATGAATGGTGTTGTGATTTACAATGTTTTATTGTCCCAAGACTTCAAATGGATGGTGTAGCTTGTAAAATTTGGATTTGTCATTGTAATTGTGAAACATTCATGTTAAATTTGTAAAACTGTCATAAAATAAATTATAATAAAAATTAATTATAGTAAATATTTATACATCCATTTTTTATAATGGAATAATTCTTAACCAAACCAATCATAGTCAAGAGAATCTTATTCTCATTCCAATAAAATTGAAGAAACCTATTTTCAAATACTACTAGCGCCATTTATGCAGCGGGGGAAAATGCTGCACACAGCGCCATCTATTGAAATTAAAATGAACGAGAGTTAACTCATCCACTTCGCAAACCACCTCTCCAACGACATCTATGATCCAAAAAAATAATTTTTTCTAAATTGGTCCAGGGCGTGACGTTAATTGAGATGCTGAGGATGCATGCTACAGATTTATCTTTGTCCCAGAACCGGCCTTTCTTACTTACTTGAATCTATCCAATTCAACATAATACGCATGGATCCGTCCTCAAATGCACATAATTTTGCGTTTCCAGCGAGTTATCAGCGTTCTTTCTGAGTCTCGTTGAGGAATTTTTGATGCTGTAAAACTGCTCAGAATCAAGATTGTGCTTCAAAAATGCGTTATATGGCAAAATCAAGCACCAAATACATCATATTTCGTGTTCTTAGAGTGCTATTCCCAGTTTTACAAACTTCGGAATAAGTTGGAATCACGCTTTTCAACGCAGATTTTCACAATCAAAAAGTTGATATTCCCATCTAGGACTTCATTATATGTATGAATCCATCGACAAAAACATCATATTCCGTGTTTTTAGAGCGCTATCTGCAGTTATATGAAGATTGAAATAAGTCAAAATTACCACATTCTGAGCAGTTTCAAAGTATCGCAAATCACATAAATCTATCCAATACAACAGAATACGCATGAGTCACTCCTCAAATGCACAAAATTTTGCGTTTCCAGCGAGTTATAAGCGTCTTTTCTGAGTCTGGTTGAGAAATTTTTGGTGCTGTAAATCTACTCAGAATCAAGATTTTGCTTCAAAAATGCGTTATATGGCAGAATCTAGCACCAAATACATCATATTTCGTGTTTTTAGAGTGCTATTCCCAGTTTTACAAACTTCGGAATAAGTTGGAATCACGCTTTTCAACGCAGATTCTCACAATCAAAAAGTTAATATTCCCATTCAGGACTTCATTATATGTATGAATCCATCGACAAGAACATCATATTTCGTGTTTTAAGAGCGCTATCTGCAGTTATATAAAATTTGAAATAAGTCAGAATTACCACATTCAGAGCAGTTTCAAAGTATCGCAAATCACATTAATCTATTCAATACATCATGATACGCATGCATTCGTCCTTAAATGTACAAAATTTTGCGTTTCCAGCGAGTTATCAGCGTTTTTTCTGAGTCTCGTTGAGAAATTTCTGATGCTGTGAATCTGCTCAGAATCAAGATTTTGCTTCAAAAATGCGTTATATGGCAGAATCTAGCACCAAATACATAATATTTCGTGTTTCTAGAGTGCTATTTTCAGTTCTATAAGCTTTGGAATAAGTTGGAATCACGCTTTTCCGCGCAGATTTTCAAAATCAAAAAGTTTATATTACTATTCAGGACTTCATAATATGTATGAATCCATCTACAAAAACATCATATTTCGTGTTTTCAGAGCGCTATCTGCAGTTATATGAAGTTCGAAATAAGTCAAAATTACCACATTCTGAGCAGTTTCAAAGTATAGCAAATCACATAAATCTATCCAATACAACATAATACGCATGAATTTGTCCTCAAATGCACAAAATTTTGCGTTTCCAGCAAGTCATCAGCGTTTTTTCTGAGTCTGGTTGATAAATTTCTGATGCTGTCAATCTACTAAGAATCAAGATTCTGCTTCAAAAATGCGTTATATGGCAGAATCTAGCACCAAATACATCATATTTCGTGTTTTCAGAGTGCTAATTTCAGTTTTACAAACTTTGGAATAAGTTGAAATCACGCTTTTCCGCGCAGATTCTCTCAATCAAAAAGTTCATATTTCTATTCAGGACATCATAATATGTATGAATCCATCTACAAAAACATCATATTCCGTATTTTCAGAGCGCTATCTGCAGTTATATGAAGTTTGAAATAAGTCAAAATTACCACATTCTGAGCAGTTTCAAAATATCGAAAATCACTTAAATCAATCCGAAACATCATAATACGCATGCATTCGTCCTCAAATGTACAAAATTCTGCGTTTCCAGCGAGATATCAGCGTTTTTTCTGAGTCTCGTTGAGAAATTTTTGATGCTGTAAATCTGCTCAGGATCTAGATTTTGCTCCAGAAATGCGTTATGGCAGAATCTAGCACCAAATACATCATATTTCCCGCTTTCAGAGTGCTATTTTCAGTTTTACAAACTTTGGAATAAGTTGGAATCACTCTTTTCCGCGCAGATTTTCACAATCAAAGAATTCATATTCCTATTCAGGACTGCATAATATGTATGAATCCATCGACAAAAACATCATATTTCCTGTTTTCAGAGCGCTGTCTGCAGTTATATGAAGTTTGAAGTGAGTCAAAATTACCACATTTTGAGGAGTTTCAAAGTATCGCAAATCACATGAATTCATACAATACAACATAATACGCATGAATCCGTCCTCAAATGCACAAAATTTTGTGTTCCAAGCGAGTTATCAGCGTTTTATCTGAGTATCGTTGAGAAATTTTTGATGCTGTAAATCTGTTTAGAATCAAGATTTTGCTTCAAAAATGCGTTATATGGCAGAATCTAGCACCAAATACATCATATTTCGTGTTTTTCAAGGCTATTTTCAGTTTTACAATCTTAGGAATAGGTTGAAATCACGCTTTTCCGCGCAGATTTTCACAATCAAAAAGTTCTTATTCCTATCCAGGACTTCATAATATGTATGAATTCATCGACAAAAACATCATATTTCGTGTTTTCAGAGCGCTATCTGCAGTTATATGAAGATTGAAATAAGTCAAAATTTCCACATTCTGAGCGGTTTCAAAGTATCGCAAATTATATAAATCTATCCAATACAACATAATACGCATGAATCCGTCCTTAAATGCACAAAATTCTGCATTTCCAGCGAGTTACCAGCGTTTTTTCTGTCTCGTTGAGAAATTTTTGGAGCTGTGAATCTGCTCAGAATCAAGATTCTGCTTCAAAAATGCGTTATATGGCAGAATCTAGCACCAAATACATCGTATTTCGTGTTTTTAGAGTGCTTTTCTCAGTTTTACAAACTTTGGAATAAGTTGAAATCACGCTTTACCGCGCAGATTTCCACAATCAAAAAATTCATATTCCTATTCAGGACCTCATAATATGTATGAATCCATCGACAAAAACATCATATTTCGTGTTTTCAGAGCGCTATCTGAAGTTATATGAAGTTCGAAATAAGTCAGAATTACCACATTCTGAGCAGTTCCAAAGTATAGCAAATCCCATAAATCTCTCCAATAGAACATGATACGCATCAATCCGTCCTCAAATGCACAGAATTTTGCGTTTTCAGCAGATTATCAGCGTTTTTTCTGAGTCTCGTTGAGAAATTTTTGATGCTGTAAATCCACTCAGAATCTGGATTTTGCTTCAAAAATGCGTTATATGGCAGAATCTAGCACCAAATACATCATATTCCGTGTTTTTGGAGTGCTATTCTCAGTTTTACAAACTTTGGAATGAGTTGAAATCACGCTTTCCCGCACAGATTTTCACAATCAAAAAGTACATATTTCTATTCAGGACTTCAATATGTATGAATCCTTCGACAAAAACATCATATTTTGTGTTTTCAGAGCGCTATCTGCAGTTATATGAAATTTGAAATAAGTCAGAACTACCACATTCTGAGCAGTTTCAAAGTATCGCAAATCACATAAATCTATCCAATACAACATGATACGCATGAATCCGTCCTCAAATGCACAAAATTTTGCGTTTCCAACGAGTTATTAGCGTTTTTTCTGAGCCTCGTTGAGAAATTTTTGATGCTGTAAATCTGCTCAGAATAAAGATTCTGCTTCAAAAATGCGATATATGGCAGAATCTAGCACGAAATACATTTTATTTAGTGTTTTTAGAGAGCTAGTTTCAGTTTAACAAACTTTGGAATAAGTTGAAATCACGCTTTTCCGCGCAGATTCTCACAATCAAGAAGTTCATATTCCTATTCAGGACTTCATAATATGTATGAATCCATCGACAAAAACATCATATTTCGTTTATTCAGAGCGCTATCTGCAGTTATATGAAGTTTGAAAAAAGTCAGATTTACCACATTCTGAGCAGTTTCAAAGTATCGCAAATCACATAAATCTATCCAATACAACTTAATACGCATGAATCCGTCTTCAAATGCACAAAATTTTGCGCTTCCAGCGAGTTATCAGCGTTCTTTCAGAGTCTCGTTGGAGAATTTTTGATGCTGTAAATCTGCTCAGAATCAAGATTTTGCTTCTAAAATGCGTTATATGGCAGAATCTAGCACCAAATACCTCATATATCGTGTTTTTAGAGTGCTATTTTCAGTTTCACAAACTTTGAATTAAGTTGAATTCACGCTTTTCCGCGCAAATTTTCACAATGAAAAAGTTCATATTCCTATTCGGGACTTCATAATATGTATGAATCCATCGACAAAAACATCATATTTTGTGTTTTCAGAGCGCTATAAGCAGTTATATGAAGTTCGAAATGAGTCAAAATTACCACATTCTGAGCAGTTTCAAAGTATAGCAAATCACATAAATCTATCCAATACAACATAATACGCATTAATCTGTCCTCAAATGCACAAAATTTTGCATTTCCAGCGAGTTCTCAGCGTTTTTTCTGAGTCTCGTTGAGAAATTTTTGATGCTGTAAATCTGTTTAGAATCAAGATTTTGCTATAAAAATGCGTTATATGGCAGAATCTAGCACCAAATACCCCATATATCGTGTTTTTAGAGTGCTATTTTCAGTTTTACAAACATTGGAATAAGTTGAAATCACGCTCTTCCGCGCAGATTTCCACGATCAAAAAGTTCATATTCCTGTTCAGGACTTCATAATATGTATGAATTCATCAACAAAAACATCATATTCCGTGTTTTCAGAGCGCTATCTGCAGTTATATGAAGTTCGAAATAAGTCAAAATTAACACATTCTGAGCAGTTTCAAAGTATAGCAAATCACATAAATCTATCCAATACAACATTATACGCATGAATCCGTCCTCAAATGCACAAATTCTGCGTTTCCAGCGAGTAATCATCGTTTTTTCTGAGTCTCGTTGAGAAATTTTTGATGCTGTAAATCTGCTCAGAATCAACATTTTGCTTCAAAAATGAGTTATATGGCAGAACCTAGCACCAAATACATCATATTCCGTGTTTTTAGAAAGCTATTTTCAGTTTTACAAACTTTGGAATACGTTGGAATCACGCTTTTCCGCGCAGATTTTCACAATCAAAAAGTTCATATTCCTATCCAGGACTTCATATTATGTATAAATCCTTCGACAAAAACATAATATTTCGTGTTTTCAGAGCGCTATCTGCAGTTATATGAAGTTTGAAATAAGTCAAAATTACCACATTCTGAGCAGTTTCAAAGTATCGCGAATCACATAAATCTATCCAAAACAACATAATACGCATAAATCCGTCCTCAAATGCACAAAATTTTGCGTTTCTAGCGAGTTATCAGCGTTTTTTCTGAGTCTCGTTGAGAAATTTTTGATGCTGTAGATCTGCTTAGAATCAAGATTTTGCTTCAAAAATGCGTTATATGGCAGAACCTTGCACCAAATACATCATACTCCGTGTTTTCAAGAAGGCTATTTTCAGTTTTACAAACTGTGGAATACGTTGAAATCACGTTTTTCCGCGCAGATTTTCACAATCAAAAAGTTCATATTCCTATTCAGGACTTCATAATATGTATGAATCCATCGACAAAAACATCATATTTCGTGTTTTCAGAGCGCTATCTGCAGTTATATGAAGTTTGAAATAAGTCAAAATCACCACATTTTGAGCAGTTTCAATGTATCGCAAATCACATAAATCTATCCAATACAACAAAATACGCATGAATCCGTCCTCGAATGCACAAAATTTTGCGTTTCCAGCGAGTTATCAGCGTTTTTTCTGAGCCTCGTTGAGACATTTTTGATGCTGTAAATCTGCTCAGAATCAAGATTTTGCATCAAAAATGCGTTATATGGCAGAATCTATTACCAAATACCTCATATATCGTGTTTTTAAAGTGCTATTTTCAGTTTCAAACTTTGGAATAAGTTGGAATCTTTCTTTTCCGCGCAGATTTTCACAATCAAAAAGTTCATATTCCTATTCAGGACTTCAGGTTATGTATAGATCCATCGACAGGGAAGCGCTAAAATTATCTAACCTCAAAGTGAATATTGTGTTAAGTGCAAATTTTATAATGCCAAACACTGGTGCAATTGAACTAAAATCATTTAACATTGCTAATAATATTATCGATAGAACAACGAATATAAGCGTGTGGTTCAGTGATGGTGTCGATAAGATAATGGCTAAGTTGTCCGAGTACCAACTACGTGATTCAGGCTGGAGCTTGTATGAAATTTTGCATTTAAAACTCAATATTAATGAGTACAATCCTATTTCTGGAGGATCATACATTAGTCTGCCACTCGATATAAGAAACAAGCAAGCTATAATCAATGTTAAGAATAATGATGAATATTGTTTTTTGTGGGCAGTAGTTTCAGCTCTATATCCTGTGAGCAAACATTCTGATCGTGTATCGTCATACCCACATTTCAGTGAAGTTCTGAAATATGATGGTATTTGTTTTCCAATGCAGTTGAAGGATATTCCAAAATTTGAGGTGATGAATAATTTGGCTATAAATGTTTATAATTTAGAAAAACTAAGCGAAGTGAAAAATCAAGTTGTACCATTATATTCATCCAAATTTGAATGTAGTAGGTTTGTGCATCTCCTGATGACACATGAAACGGACGATGTCGATGATGATGATGATATGGAAATTGACAGAGAAAATATCAAAACTGTGAAAAACTGCACAAATTATCATTTCTTGTGGATAAAGGACATTTCTAGACTCTTGAGGAGACAAATTTCAAAGAAAAAAGTTAAACATTTGCTTTGTGATCGGTGTTTGAATCATTTTGTTTCGGAAAATGCATTTCACAGACACACAGCTGACTGTAAATTAATAAATAAGTGTCGTATTGAGTTTCCAAACGATGAGAACAAGTTTTTAAAGTTTAAAAATATTCACCAGCAGGACATCGTACCGTTTGTAATTTATAGCGATATTGAGTCTATTCTGAAGAAAACTGAAGATTCTATCAAAATCAATGAACATATTCCTTCAAGTGTTGCTTTTTATTTAAAATGCTCGTATGATGATACATTGTCATATTTCCAATTATATAGAGGTGAAAATTGCATTGATTGGTTTGCACAGGAATTTTATTTGATCTCTCAATTCATTGATAAAAATTCAAAAATTCAATATCCATAAATATGACAGAGGAAGATAAGCAAAATTTTGCACGAGCGACAGTTTGTTATATATGCGGAAAAGGGCTTACTCTTGATGATATTAAAATCAGAGATCACGATCACTGGACTAGCTTGTACCGTGGACCAGCACACCAGTCTTGTAATTCAAAATTAAGAAGATCACATACTATTCCAGTCGTTTTTCATAATCTTAGCAACTATGATGGTCATCTGATTATAAAGACTATAGCTAAAAAACTTCCAGGACGAATGTCATTACTTCCTATAAACAAAGAACGGTACATATCATTCACAAAATATATCGAAGATACAAGAATTAACTTTAGATTCATAGATTCATTTCGGTTTATGGCTTCGAGCATTGAAAAATTAGCGTCCTATTTAGGTGACAATGATAAACCTATCACAAGAAGTTTTTGTAAAAATGACGAGCAATTCAAATTACTTACGACAAAGGGCATTTTCCCGTACGAATTTGTTGATAGCTGGGATAAATTTGAAAATAAATGTCTGCCAGATCACAGTCAGTTCTACAGTTTTTTGAAAAATGAAAATATAAGCGAGAGTGATTATAGTCACGCAATAAACGTATGGCAAACTTTCAATTTAAATTCACTTGGCGAGTACTCGGATTTGTATCTTGCAACAGATGTACATTTATTAGCTGACATTTTCGAAAATTTCCGGAAAAATTGTCTGGAAACATATAAATTAGATGCACTTCACTACTACACGGCTCTGGGCTTATCTTTCGATGCGATATTGAAATACACAAACGTTACTCTCGAGCTATTAACCGATGCTGAAAAATTGCTGTTCATTGAGAAAGGGATTCGTGGTGGTCTTGTTCAATGTTCAAAACGTTATGCTGAGGCCAATAATGAGTACATGAATGAATCTTACGATCCGGATAAAGACGAATCTTATCTCATGTACTCCGATGTAAATAACTTGTATGGCGCAGCGTTGAGTCATTTTTTACCGTACGGGAGCTTCGAGTGGGTTGATGAATCTGATTTCTATAAAATAAATTTGATGGATATTCCAAAAAACGCTGACACGGGGTATATTTTCAAAGTTAATTTAAAATATCCACAAAGCCTCCAAGAATTACATAGAGATCTACCTCTTTTTCCAGAAAATCTCATTCCACCCGGATCCAAGCAATCAAAATTAATTGCAAACCTTTATGATAAAACAAATTATGTCGTTCACTATCAAAATTTACAGCAGTGCGTATCGTTAGGTCTACAAATAACATAAATTCATAGAATCCTCAAGTTCAAACAGAGTCCATGGTTAAAGTCATATATCGATTCAAATACAGATTTGAGGAAGAAATCGAATAATGAATTTCAGAAAAATTATCTCAAATTATTGAATAACGCAATATTTGGTAAAACAATGGAAAACCTCAGACAGCATAAAGACGTGAGATTGGCAACTAAATGGCATGGTCGGTACGGTGCGGAAGCGTTGATTGCTGAACCAAATTTTCACAGTTGCACAGTACTAGACAAAGACATTATATTGATAGAAATGAGTAAAAAAGCTATTGTCTTCACTAAACCTATTTACGTTGGATTCTGTGTGTTGGACATTTCAAAAACATATATCTACGACTTTCATTATAATTATATTAAACAGAATTTGGGTTCAAAAGCAGAGCTCTGCTATACTGACACCGACAGTCTTATTTACTATTTCCGAAATACTAATATCTACAAAATTATTAAACAGGACATACACAAATTTGATACCTCAGATTATTTACCCAATAATATTTTTGATATACCTTTAGCAAACAAGAAAGTTCCAGGACTGATGAAAGATGAGAACAACGGTATCATTATGACGCACTTCATCGGATTGCGAGCCAAAATGTATGCATACAAAACTTCAACCAAAGAATGTATGAAAGCCAAAGGTGTTGCAAAAGCTACCATGCGGTCCATCTCATATGACGATTATTGCAACAGCTTATTTAATAACGCATCAATTGTCAAACCACAAATATTAATAAGATCCCAAAAACATAATGTATATACCATAAAACAGAATAAATTAGCTTTAAGTTCTTTTGACGATAAACGAATAGTGAATTACATTTTTCCTGAGACATACCCCCATGGCTACACTTTTAGTTCATAAGTATAACTTGTAAATACTGAAAATAAATGCATTGAATCATATTGTTTGTATTATTTATCCCATCTAAAATATCCCAAGTTGAACACCATTGTGAATAGACTAGCGCTAGGTATAGTATGTTCAAACACACACTACCGTCTTGATATTTTGTCGTGGCTGCGGTGACGGGCTAGCCGAGCAGCGGTACGTGTGACCTACAGCCGCAGCTTCAGGTATAGTATGCTCAGCGGCAAAGAGGATCAAGAATAAAATTTAACTTCAAGATCTGCAAAATATTGATCGCACCCGCATATGACCACATGTTAATTATGCACCCCATCGCTGGGTCAGGGTTGAATGCACCCTGGGGTTATGGTTGAAGGCAAACGGCGGCGGCGGCGGGGCCGAGGTGAGGTGGCGGGGGCGGCAGCAAAAGCCCGGTGATCTGACAGTCTCGTTGTCCGCGAGAGCCATCGCGATTGCCGACTAGCCGAACAGCAAAAGTGCGGTGATGGCGGCCATTTTGAAATATGGGCCCGTAGCCCCCCTGCTTATCTACTATTTTCAGTTTCAAACTTTGGAATGAGTTGAAATCACTCTTTTCCGCGCAAATTTTCACAATCAAAAAGTTCATATTCCTATCCAGGACTCCAAAATATGTATGAATCCATCGACAAAAACATCATATTTTGTGTTTTCAGAGCAGTATCTGCAGTTATATGAAGTTTGAAATAAGTCAAAATTACCACATTTTGAGCAGTTTCAAAGTAACGCAAATCACATAAATCTATCCAATACAAAAAAATACGCATGAATCCGTCCTCAAATGCACAAAATTTTGCGTTTCCAGCGAGTTATCAGCGTTTTTTCTGAGCCTCGTTGAGATATTTTTGATGCTGCAAATTTGCTCAGAATCAAGATTTAGCTTCAAAAATGCGTTATATGGCAGAATCTATCGCCAAATACCTCATATATCGTGTTTTTAAAGTGCTATTTTCAGTTTCAAACTTTGGAATAAGTTGAAATCACTCTTTTCCGCGCAGATTTCCACAATCAAAGAGTTCATATGCCTATCCAGAACTACCTCATTCTGAGCAGTTTCTAAGTATACCAAATCACATGAATCTATCCAATACTTCACAATACGCATGAATCCGTCCTCAAATGCACAAAATTTTGCGTTCCCAGCGAGTTATCAGCGATTTTTCTGAGTCTGGTTCAGAAATTTTTGATGCTGTAAACCTACTTAGAATCAAGATTTTGCTTCAAAATTGCGTTATATGGCAAAATCTAGCAACAAATATATCATATTTCGTGTTTTTAGAGTGCTATTTTCAGTTTCACAAACTTTGGAATAAGTTGAAATCACGCTCTCCCGCGCAGATTTTCATAATCAAAAAGTTCATATTTCTATTAAAGACTTCATAATATGTATGAATCCCTCGACAAAAACATCATATTTAGTGTTTTTGGAGCGCTATCTGCAGTTATATGAAGTTTGAAATAAGTCAGAATTACCACAATCTGAGCAGTTTCAAAGTATCGCAAATCACATAAATCTATCCAGTACAACATAATACGCATGAATCCGTCTTCAAATGCACAAAATTCTGCGCTTCCAGCGAGTTATCAGCGTTCTTTCAGAGTCTCGTTGAAAAATTTTTGATGCTGTAAATCTGCTCAGAATCAGGATTTTGCTTCGAAAATGCGTTATATGGCAGAATCTAGCACCAAAAACCTCATATATCGTGTTTTTAGAGTGCTATTCTCAGTTTCACAAACTTTGGAATACGTTGAAATCACGCTTTTCCGCGCAGAATCTCACAATCAAAAAGTTCATATTCCAATTCAAGACTTCATAATATGTATGAATCCGTCGACAAAAACATCATATTTCGTGTTTTCAGAGCGCTATCAGCAGTTATATGAAGTTTGAAATAAGTCAAAACTACCACATTCTGATCAGTTTCAAAGAAAAGCATCACATTAATCTATCCAATGCAGCATAATACGCATGAATCCGTCCTCGAATGCACAAAATTTTGCGTTTCCAGCGAGTTATCAGCGTTTTTTCTGAGTGTCGTTGGGAAATTTTTGATGCTATTAATCTGCTCACAATCAAGATTTTGCTTCAAAAATGCGTTATATGGCAGAATCTAGCACCAAATACATCATATTTCGTGTTTTCAGAGTGCTATTTTCAGTTTTAAAAACTTTGGAATAAGTTGTAATCACGCTTTTCCGCGCAGATTCTCACAATCAAAAAATTCATATTCCTATTCAGGACTTCATAACATGTATGAATCCATCGTCAAAAACATCATAAGTTGTGTTCTCAGAGCGCTATCTGCAGTTTTATGAAGTTTGAATTAAGTCAAAATTACCACATTCTCAGCAGTTTTAAAGTATCGCAAATCACATGAATCAATAAAATACAACATAATACGCATGAATCCGTTCTCAAATGCACAAAATTTTGCGTTTCCAGCGAGTTATAAGCGTTTTTCCTGAGAGTCGTTGAAAAATTTTTGTTGTTGTAAATCTGCTCAGAATCGAGATTTTGCTTCAGAAATGGGCTATATGGCAGAATCTAGCACCAAATACATCATATTTCTTGCTCTTAGAGAGCTATTTCAGGTTTATAAATTTTGGAATAAGTTGGAATCACGCTTTTCCGCGCAGATTTTCACAATCAAAAAGTTCATATTCTCATTCAGGACTCCATAATATGTATGAATCCATCGACACAAACATCATATTCCGTGTTTACAGAGCGCTATCTGCAGTTATATGAAGTTTGAAATAAGTCAAAATTACCACATTCTGAGCAGTTTAAGAGTATCGCAAATTACATGAATCTATCCAATACATCAGAGCACGCATGCATTTGTCCTCAAATGCACAAAATTTTGCGATTCCAGCGAGTTATCAGCGGTTTTTTTCTGGGTCTCGTTTAGAAATTTTTGATGCTGTAAATTTGCTCAGAAACAAGAATGTGTCTTCAGAAATAAGTTATATGGCAGAATCTAGCACCAAATACATCATATTTCGTGTTTTCAGAGGCTATTCTCAGTTTTACAAACTTTGGAATAGGTCGAAATCACGCTCTTCCGCGCAGATTTTCACAATCAAAAAGCTCATATTGCTATCCAGGACTCCATAATATGTGTGAATTCATCGACAAAAACATCATATTTTGTGTTTTCAGAGCGCTATTTGCAGTTATATGAAGTTCGAAATGAGTCAGAACAACCACATTCTGAGCAGTTTCAAAGTATCGCAAATCACATGAATCTATCCAATATAACATGATACGCATGGATCCGTCCTCAAATGCACAAAATTTTGCGTTTCCAGCGAGTTATCAGCGTTTTTTCTGAGACTCGTTGGGGAATTTCAGATGCTGTAAATCTGCTCAGAATCAAGATTCTGCTTAAAAAATGCGTTATATGGCAGAATCAAGCACCAAATACATCATATTTCGTGTTTTTAAAGAGCTATTTTCAGTTTTATTGATTTTGGAATAAGATGGAATCACGCTTCTCCGCGCAGATTTTCACAATCAGAAAGTTCATATTCTAAATGATGACTTCTTAATATGTATGAATCCATCGACAAAAACATCATATTTCGTGTTTTCAGAGCGCTATCTGCAGTTATATGGAGTTTGAAATAAGTCAAAATTACCACATTCTGAACAGTTTCAAAGTATAGCAAATCACATAAATCTATCCAATACAACATAATACGCATGAATCCGTCCACAAATGCACTAAATTTTGCTTTCCCAGCGAGTTATCAGCGTTCTTCCTGAGTCTGGTAGAGAAATCTTTCATGATGTAAATCTACTCAGAATCATGATTTTGCTTCCTAAAGTGCGTTATATGGCAAAATCTAGCACCAAATACATCATATTTCGTGTTTTTAGAGTGCTATTCTCAGTTTTACAAACTTTGGAATAAGTTGCAATCACGCTTTTCTGCGCAAATTTTCACAATCAGAAAGTTCATATTCCTATCAAGGACATCAAGATATGTATAAATCCACCGATAAAAACATCATATTTCGTGTTTTCAGAGCGCTATCTGCAGTTATATGAAGTTTGAAATAAGTCAGAATTACCACATTCTGAGCAGTTTCAAAGTATCGCAAATCACATGAATCTATCCAATACAACATAATACGCATGAATCCGTCCTCAAATGCACTAAATTTTGCGTTTTCAGCGAGTTATCAGCGTTTTTTCTGAGTCCCGTTGAGAAATTTTTGGTTCTATAAATTTGCTCAGAATCAAGATTTTGCTCCAAAAATGCGTTATATGGCAGAATCTAACACGCAATATATCATATTTCGTGATTTTAGAGTGCTATTTTCAGTATTACAAACTTTGGAATAAGTGGAAATCTTGCTTTTCCGCGCAAATTTTCACTATCAATTGGTTCATATGTGTATCCAGGACTTCATAATATGTATGAATCCATCGACAAAAACATCATATTCCGTGTTTTCAGGGTGCTATCTGCTTTTATATGAAGTTTGAAATAAGTCAAAATTACCACATTCTGAGCAGTTTCAAAGTATCGCAAATCACATAAATCTATCGGATACAACATACTACGCATGAATCCGTCCTCAAATGCATAAAATTTTGCGTTCTCAGCGAGTTATCAGCGTTTTTTCTAAGTCTGGTGGAGAAATTTTTGATGATGTCAATCTACTCAGAATCAAAATTTTGCTTTAAAAATGCGTTATATGGCAGAATCTAGCACCAAATACATCATATTTTGTGTTTTTAGAGTGCTATTTCCAGTTTTTCAAACTCTGGAATAAGTTGAAGTCACGCTATTCCGCGCAGATTTTCACAATCAAAAAGTTCATATTCCTATTCAGGACTTTTTAATATGTATGAATCCATGGACAAAAACATCAAATTACGTGTTTTAGAGCGCTATCTGCAGTTATATGAAGTTTGAAATAAGTCAGAATCATCAAATTCTCAGCAATTGCAAAGTATCGTAAATTACAAAAATCTTTACAATACAACATAGTACGCATGAATCCGTCCTCAAATGCACAAAATTCTGCGTTTCCAGCGAGTTATCAGCGTTTTTTTTGAGACTCATTGAGGAATTTTTGATGCTGTAAAACTGCTCAGAATCAAGACTTTGCTTCAAAAACGCGTTATATGGCAGAATATAGCACCAAATATATCATATTTTGTGTTTTTAGAGTGCTAATCTCTGTTTCACAAACTTTGGAATGAGTTGAAATCACGCTTTTTCGCGCAGATTTTCACAATCAGAAAGTTCATATTTCTATTCAGGACTTCATAAAATGTATGAATCCATCGACAAAAACATCATATTCCGTGTTCTCAGAGCGCTAACTGCAGTTATATGAAGTTTGAAATAAGTCAGTAGTACCACATTCTGAGCAGTTTCAGAGTATCGCAAATCACATGAATCTATCCAATACAACATAATACGCATGAATCCGTCCACAAATGCACTAAATCTTGCTTTCCCAGCGAGTTATCAGCGTTCTTCCTGAGTCTGGTAGAGAAATCTTTCATGATGTAAATCTACTCAGAATCATGATTTTGCTTCCTAAAGTGCGTTATATGGCAAAATCTAGCACCAAATACATCATATTTCGTGTTTTTAGAGTGCTATTCTCAGTTTTACAAACTTTGGAAAAAGTTGCAATCACGCTTTTCTGCGCAAATTTTCACAATCAAAAAGTTCATATTCCTATCAAGGACATCAAGATATGTATAAATCCACCGATAAAAACATCATATTTCGTGTTTTCAGAGCGCTATCTGCAGTTATATGAAGTTTGAAATAAGTCAGAATTACCACATTCTGAGCAGTTTCAAAGTATCGCAAATCACATGAATCTATCCAATACAACATAATACGCATGAATCCGTCCTCAAATGCACTAAATTTTGCGTTTTCAGCGAGTTATCAGCGTTTTTTCTGAGTCCCGTTGAGAAATTTTTGGTTCTATAAATTTGCTCAGAATCAAGATTTTGCTCCAAAAATGCGTTATATGGCAGAATCTAACACGCAATATATCATATTTCGTGATTTTAGAGTGCTATTTTCAGTATTACAAACTTTGGAATAAGTGGAAATCTTGCTTTTCCGCGCAAATTTTCACTATCAATTGGTTCATATGTGTATCCAGGACTTCATAATATGTATGAATCCATCGACAAAAACATCATATTCCGTGTTTTCAGGGTGCTATCTGCTTTTATATGAAGTTTGAAATAAGTTAAAATTACCACATTCTGAGCAGTTTCAAAGTATCGCAAATCACATAAATCTATCGGATACAACATACTACGCATGAATCCGTCCTCAAATGCATAAAATTTTGCGTTCTCAGCGAGTTATCAGCGTTTTTTCTAAGTCTGGTGGAGAAATTTTTGATGATGTCAATCTACTCAGAATCAAAATTTTGCTTTAAAAATGCGTTATATGGCAGAATCTAGCACCAAATACATCATATTTTGTGTTTTTAGAGTGCTATTTCCAGTTTTTCAAACTCTGGAATAAGTTGAAGTCACGCTATTCCGCGCAGATTTTCACAATCAAAAAGTTCATATTCCTATTCAGGACTTTTTAATATGTATGAATCCATGGACAAAAACATCAAATTACGTGTTTTAGAGCGCTATCTGCAGTTATATGAAGTTTGAAATAAGTCAGAATCATCAAATTCTCAGCAATTGCAAAGTATCGTAAATTACAAAAATCTTTACAATACAACATAGTACGCATGAATCCGTCCTCAAATGCACAAAATTCTGCGTTTCCAGCGATTTATCAGCGTTTTTTTTGAGACTCATTGAGGAATTTTTGATGCTGTAAAACTGCTCAGAATCAAGACTTTGCTTCAAAAACGCGTTATATGGCAGAATATAGCACCAAATATATCATATTTTGTGTTTTTAGAGTGCTATTCTCTGTTTCTCAAACTTTGGTATGAGTTGAAATCACGCTTTTTCGCGCAGATTTTCACAATCAGAAAGTTCATATTTCTATTCAGGACTTCATAAAATGTATGAATCCATCGACAAAAACATCATATTCCGTGTTCTCAGAGCGCTAACTGCAGTTATATGAAGTTTGAAATAAGTCAGTAGTACCACATTCTGAGCAGTTTCAGAGTATCGCAAATCACATGAATCTATCCAATACAACATAATACGCATAAATCCGTCTCAAAATGCACAAAATTTCGCGCTTCCAACGAGTTATCAGCGTTTTTTCTGAGTCTCGTTGAGAAATTTTTAATGCTGCAAATCTGCTCAGAATCGAGATTTTGCTTCAGAAATGCGTTATATGGCAGAATCTAGCACAAAATACATCATATTTCGTGTTTTTACAGTGCTATTCTCAGTTTTACAAACTTTGGAATGAGTTGCAATCACGCTCTTCTGCGCAGATTTCCACAATAAAAAGTTCATATTCCTATCCAGAACATCATGATATGTATAAATTCATCTACAAAAAACATCATATTTCGTGTTTTTAGAGCGCTATCTGCAGTTATATGAAGTTTGAAATAAGTCAGAATTACCACATTCTGAGCAGTTTCAAAGTATAGCAAATCACATAAATCTATCCAATACAACATAATACGCATGAATCCGTCCTCAAATGCACAAAATTTTGCGCTCCCAGCGAGTTATCAGCGTTTTTCTGAGTCTCGTTGAGGAATTTTTGATGCTGTAAATCTACTCAGAATCAAGATTTTGCTCCAAACATGCGTTATATGGCAGAATCTATTACCAAATACATCATATTTCGTGTTTTTAGAGTGCTATTTCCAGTTTTACAAACTTTGGAATAAGTTGAAATCACGCCTTTCCGCGCAGAATTTCACAATCGAAAAGTTCATATTTCCATTTAGAACTTCATAATATGTATGAATCCTTCGACAAAAACATCATATTTCGTGTTTTCAGAGCGCTATCTGCAGTTATATGAAGTTTGAAATAAGTCAAAATTACCACATTCTGAGCAGTTTCAAAGTATCGCAAATCACATAAATCTATCCAATACAACATGATACGCATGGATCCGTCCTCAAATGCACAAAATTTTGCGTTTCCACCGAGTGATCAGCGTTTCTTCTGAGTCTCGTTGAGAAATTTTTGATGCTCTAATCTGCTTAGAATCAAGATTTTGCTTCAAAAATGCGTTATATGGCAGAATCTAGCACCAAATACCTCATATCATGTTTTTAGAGTGCTATTTTCAGTTTTACAAACTTTGGAATAAGTTGAAATCACGCTTTTCCGCGCAGATTTCCACAATCAAAAAGTTTATATTCCTATTCAGGACTTCATAATATGTATGAAACCATCGACAAAAACAACATATTTCGTGTTTTCAGAGCGCTATCTGCAGTTATATGAAATTTGAAATAAGCCTAAATTACTACATTCTGAGCGGTTTCAAAGTATAGCAAATCACATGAATCCATCCAATACAACATAATACGCAAGAATCCGTCTTCAAATGCACAAAATTCTGCGCTTCCAGCAAGTTATCAGCGTCATTTCTGAGTCTCATTGAGAAATTTTTGAAGCTGTAAATCTGTTTAGAATCAAGATTTTGCTTGAAAAATGCGTTATATGGCAGAATCTAGCACCAAATACATCATATTTTGTGTTTCCAAAGACTATTTTCAGTTTTACAAACTTTGGAATAAGTTGAAATCAGGATTTTCCGCGCAGATTTTCACAACCAAGAAGCTCATATTCTCATTCAGGACTTCATAATATGTATGAATCCATCGACAAAAACATCATATTTCGTGTTTTCAGAGCACTATCTGCAGTTATATGAAGTTTGGAATAAGTCAAAATTACCACATTCTGAGCAGTTTCAAAGTATCGCAAATCAGATGAATCTATCCAATACAACATAACACGCATGAATCCTTCCTCAAATGCACAAAATTTTGCGTTTCCAGCGAGTTATCGGCGTTTTTCTGAATCTCGTTGAGAAATTTTTGATGCTGTAAATTTGCTCAGAATCGGGATTTTGCTTCAGAAGTGCATTATATGGCAGAATCCAGCACCAGATACCTCATATTTCGTGTTTTTAGAGTGCTATTCTCAGTTTTACAACTTTTAACATGAGTTGAAATCACGCTTCTCCACGCAGATTTTCACAATCAAAAAGTTCATATTCCTATCCAGGACATCATGATATGCATGAATCCATCGTCAAAAACATCATATTCAGTGTTTTCAGAGCGCTATCTGCAGTTATATGAAGTTTGAAATAAGTCAAAATTACCACATTCTGAGCAGTTTCAAAGTATCGCAAATCACATAAATCTATCCAATACAACATAATACGCATGAATCCGTCCTCAAATGCACAAAATTTTGCGTTTCCAGCGAGTTATCGGCGTTTTTTCTGAGTCTCGTTGAGAAATTTTTAATGCTGTTAAACTGCCCAGAATCAAGATTTTGCTCCAGAAATGCGTTATATGGCAGAATCTAGCACCAGATACATTATATTTCGTGTTTTCAGAGTGCTATTCTCAGTTTTACAAACTTTGGAATAAGTTGAAATCACGCTTTTCCGCGCAGGTTTTCCAAATCAAAAAATTCATATTTCTATCCAGGACATCATGATATGTATGAATCCATCGACAAAAACATCATATTTCGTGTTTTCAGAGCGCTATCTGCAGTTATATGAAGTTTGAAATAAGTCAGAATTACCACATTCTAAGCAGTTCCAAAGTATCGCAAATCACATAAATCTATAAAATACAACATAATACGCATGAGTGCGTCCTCAAACGCACAGAAATTGTGCGTTTCCAGCGGGTTATCAGCGTTTTTTCTGAGTCTCGTTGAGAAATTTTTGATGCTGTAAATCTACTCAGAATCAAGATTTTGCTCCAAACATGCGTTATATGGCAGAATCTATTACCAAATACATCATATTTCGTGTTTTTAGAGTGCTATTTTCAGTTTTACAAACTTTGGAATAAGTTGAAATCACGCCTTTCCGCGCAGAATTTCACAATCGAAAAGTTCATATTTCCATTTAGAACTTCATAATATGTATGAATCCTTCGACAAAAACATCATATTTCGTGTTTTCAGAGCGCTATCTGCAGTTATATGAAGTTTGAAATAAGTCAAAATTACCACATTCTGAGCAGTTTCAAAGTATCGCAAATCACATGAATCTATCCAATACAACATAATACGCATGAATCCGTCCTCAAATGCACTAAATTTTGCGTTTTCAGCGAGTTATCAGCGTTTTTTCTGAGTCCCGTTGAGAAATTTTTGGTGCTGTAAATTTGCTCAGAATCAAGATTTTGCTATAAAAATGCGTTATATGGCAGAATCTAACACGAAATATATCATATTTCGTGATTTTAGAGTGCTATTTTCAGTATTACAAACTTTGGAATAAGTGGAAATCTTGCTTTTCCGCGCAAATTTTCACTATCAATTGGTTCATATATGTATCCAGGACTTCATAATATGTATGAATCCATCGACAAAAACATCATATACCGTGTTTTCAGGGTGCTATCTGCTTTTATATGAAGTTTGAAATAAGTCAAAATTACCACATTCTGAGCAGTTTCAAAGTATCGCAAATCACATAAATCTATCGGATACAACATACTACGCATGAATCCGTCCTCAAATGCATAAAATTTTGCGTTCTCAGCGAGTTATCAGCGTTTTTTCTAAGTCTGGTGGAGAAATTTTTGATGATGTCAATCTACTCAGAATCAAAATTTTGCTTTAAAAATGCGTTATATGGCAGAATCTAGCACCAAATACATCATATTTTGTGTTTTTAGAGTGCTATTTCCAGTTTTTCAAACTCTGGAATAAGTTGAAGTCATGCTTTTCCGCGCAGATTTTACAATCGAAAAGTTCATATTCCTATTCTGGACTTCATAATATGTATGAATCTAACGACAATAACATTACATTTCGTGTTTTCAGAGCGCTATCTGCAGTTATATGAAGTTTAAAATAAGTCAAAACTACAATATTCTGAGCAGTTTCAAAGTATAGCAAATCACATAAGTCTATCCAATACAACATAATACGCATGAGTCCGTCCTCAAATGCACAAAATTTTGCGTTTCCAGCGAAATATCAGCGTGTTTTCTGAGTCTCGTTGAGGAATTTTTGATGCTGTGAATCTGCTCAGAATCAAGATTTTGCTTCAAAAATGCGTTATATGGAAGAACCTAGCACCAAATACATCATATTCCGTGTTTTTAAAAAGCTATTCTCAGTTTAACAAACTTTGGAATATGTTGGAATCACGCTTTTTCGCGCAGATTTTCACAATCAAAAAGTTCATATTTCTATTCAGGACTTCATAATATGTATGAAAACATCAACAGAAACATCATATTTCGTGTTTCCATAGCGCTATCTGCAGTTATATGAAGTTAGAAATAAGTCGAAATTACCACATTTTGAGCAGTATCAAAGTATCGCAAATCACATGAATCTATCCAATACAACAAAATACGCATGAATCCGTTCTCGAATGCACAAGATTTTGCGTTTCCAGCAAGTTATCAGCGCTTTTTCTGAGTCTCGTTAAGGAATTTCTGATGCTGTAAATCTGCTCAGAATCAAGATTTTGCTTCAAAAACGCGTTATATGGCAGAATCTTGCGCCAAATATATCATATTTTGTGTTTTTAGAGTGCTATTCTCAGTTTTACAAACTTTGGAATAAGTTGAAATCACGCTCTTCCGCGCAGATTTTCACAATCAGAAAGTTCATATTTCTATTCAGGACTCCATAATATGTATGAATCCATGGACAAAAACATCATATTTCGTGTTTTCAGAGCGCTATCTGCAGTTATATGAGGTTTGAAATAAGTCAGAATTACCACATTCTGAGCAGTTTCAAAGTATCGCAAATCACATAAATCTATCCAATACAACCTAATACGCAATAATCTGTCCTGAAATGCACAAAATTTCGCTTTTCCAGCGAGTTATCAGCGTTTTTCCTGAGTCTCGTTGAGAAATTTTTGATGCTGTTAATCTCCTCAGAATCAAGATTTAGAGTAAAAAATGCGTTATATGGCAGAATCTTGCACCAAATACATCATATTTCGTGTTTTTAGAGTGCTATTCTCAGTCCTACAAACTTTGGAATAAGTTGAAATCACGCTTCTCCGCGCTAATTTTCACAATCAAAAAGTTCATATTCCTATTCAGGACTTCATAACATGTATGAATCCATCGACAAAAACATCATATTTCGTGTTCTCAGAGCGCTATCTGCAGTGATATGAAGTTTGAATTGAGTCAAAATTACCACATTCTCAGCAGTTTTAAAGTATCGCAAATCACATAAATCTATATAATACGACATAATACGCACGGATCCGTTCTCAAATGCACAAAATTTTGCGTTTCCAGCGAGTTATCAGCGTTATTTCTGAATCTCGTTGAGAAATTTTTGATGCTGTAAATCTACTCAGAATCAAGATTTTGCTTCAAACAAGCTTTATATGGCAGAATCCATCACCAAATACATCATATTTCGTGTTTTTAGAGAGCTGTTTTCGATTTTACAAACTTTGGAATAAGTTGAAATCACGCTTTTCTGCGCAGATTTTCACAAACAAAAAGTTTATATTCCTATTCAGGACTTCATAATATGTATGAATCTATCGACAAAAACATCATATTGCGTGTTTCAGAGCACTATCTGCAGTTATATTAATTTTAAAATAAGTCAAAATTACCACATTCTGAGCAGTTTCAATGTATCGCAAATCACATGAATCTATCCAATACAACATGATATGCATGAATTAGTCCTCGAATGCACAAAATTTTGCGATTCCAGCGAGTTATCAGCATTGTTTCTGGGTCTTGCTGTGAAATTTTTCATGCTGTAAATCTGCTCAGAATCAGGATTTGGCTTCAAAAATGCGTTATATGGCAGAATCTAGCACCAAGTACATCATATTTCATATTTTTTAGAGTGCTATTTTCAGTTTTACAAACTCTGGAATAAGTTGAAATCACGCTTTTCCGCGCAGATTTTCATAATCAAAAAGTTCATATTCTCATTCAAGACTTCATAATATGTATGAAGCCATCGACAGAAACATCATATTTCGTGTTTTCAGAGCGCTATCTGCAGTTATATGAAGTTTGAAATAAGTCAAAATTACCACATTCTGAGTAGTTTGAAAGTATCGCAAATCACATAAATCTATCCAATACAACATAATACGCATGAATCCGTCCGCAAATGCACAAAATTTTGCGTTTCCAGCGAGTTATCAGCGTTTTTTCTGAGTCTCGTTGAGAAATTTTTGATGCTGTAAATCTGCTCAGAATCGAGATTTTGCTTCAGAAATGCGTTGTATGGCAAAATCTAGCACCAAATACATCATTTTCCGTGTTTTTAGAGTGTTATTCTCAGTTTTACAAACTTTGGAATAAATTGAAATCACGCTGTTCCGCGCAGATTTTCACATCAAAAAGTCCATATTCCTATCCAGTTATATGAAGTTTGAAATAAGTCAGAATTACCACATTCTGAGCAGTTTTCAAAGTATAGCAAATCACATAAATCTATCCAATACAACATAATACGCATGAATCCGTCCTCAAATGCACAAGATTTTGCGTTCCTAGCAAGTTATCGGCGTTTATTCTGAGCCTTGTTGAGAAATTCTTGATGCTGTAAATCTGCTCAGAATCAAGATTTTGCTTCAAAAATGCGTTACATGGCAGAATCTAGCACCAAATACATCATATTTCGTGTTTTTAAAGTGCTATTCTCAGTTTTACAAACTTTGGAATAAGTTGAAATCACGCTTTTCCGCGCAGATTTTCCCAATAAAAAAGTTCACATTTCTATCCAGGACATCATGATATGAATGAATTCATCGACAGAAACATCATATTTCGTGTTTTCAGAGCGCTATCTGCAGTTATATGAAATTTGAAATAAATCAAAATTACCACATTCTGAGCAGTTTCAAAGTATCGCAATTCACATAAATCTATCCAATACAACATAATACGCATGAATCCGTCCTCAAATGCACAAATTTTGCGTTTTCAGCAAGTTATCGGCGTTTTTTCTGAGTCTCGTTGAGAAATTTTTGATGCTGTAAATCTGCTCAGAATCGAGATTTTGCTTCAGAAATGCGTTGTTTGGCAAAATCTAGCACCAAATACATCATATTCCGTGTTTTAAGAGTGCTATTCTCAGTTTCACAATTTTTGGAATAAGTTGAAATCACGCTGTTCCGCGCAGATTTTCACAATCAAAAAGTTCATATTCCTATTCAGGACTTCATGATATGTATAAATCCATCGACATAAGCATCATATTTTGTGTTTTCAGAGCACTATCTGCAGTTATATGAAGTTTGAAATAAGTCAAAATTTCCCACATTCTGAGCAGTTCCAAAGTATCGCAAATCACATGAATCTATCCAATACAACATAATACGCATGAACGCGTCCTCAAATGCCCTGAATTCTGCGTTCCCAGCGAGTTATCAGCGTTTTTTCTGAGTCCTCGTTGAGGAATTTCTGATGCTGTAAATCTACTCACAATCTAGATTTTGCTTCAGAACTGCGTTATATGGCAGAACCTTGCACCAAATACATCATATTTCGTGTTTTTAGAGTGCTATTCTCAGTCTTACAAACTTTGGAATAAGTTGAAATCACGCTTCTCCGCGCAGATTTTCACAATCAAAAAGTTCATATTCCCATTCAGGCCTTCATTATATGTATGAATCCATCGACAAAAACATCATATCTCGTGTTTTCAGAGCGCTATCTGCAGTTATATAAAGTTTGGAATAAGTTAAAATTGCCACATTCTGAGCAGTTTCAAAGTATAGCAAATCATATAAATCTATCCAATACAACATAATACGCATGAACCCGTCCCCGAGTGCACAAAATTTTGCGTTTCCAGCGGGTTATCAGCGTTTTTTTCTGAGTCTCGTTGAGAGATTTTTGATGCTGTAAATCTGCTCAGAATCAAGATTTTGCTTCAAAAATGCGTTATATGGCAGAACCTAGCACCAAATACATCATACTTCGTGTTCTTAGAGTGCTATTCTCAGTTTAAAAAACTTTGGAATAAGTTGGAATCACGCTTTTCCGCGCAGATTTTCACAATCAAAAAGTTCATATTCCTATCCAGGACTTCATAATATGTATGAATCCATCGACAAAAACATCATATTTCGTGTTTTCAGAGCGCTGTCTACAGTTATATGAAGTTTGGAATAAGTCAAAATTACCACATTTTGAGCAGTCTCAAAGTATCGCAAATCACATAAATCTATCCAATACAACATAATACGCATGAATCCGTCCCCAAACGCACAAAACATTGCGTTTCCAGCGAGTTATCAGCGTTCTTTCTGAGTCTCGTTGAGAAATCTATGATGCTGTAAATCTACTTAGAATCAAGATTTTGCTTCAAAAATGCGTTATATGGCAGAATCTAGCACCAATTACCTCATATATCGTGTTTTCAGAGTGCTATTTACAGTTCTACAAACTCTGGAATAAGTTGAGATCACGCCTTTACGCGCAGATTTTCACAATCAAAAAGTTCATATCCCTATTCAGGACTTCATATTATGTATGAATCCATCGACAAAAACATCATATTCCGTGTTTTCAGAGCGCTATCAGCAGTTATATGAAGTTTGAAATAAGTCAAAATTGCCACATTTTGAGCAGTTTCAAAGTATAGCAAATCACATGAATCTATCCAATACAACATAATACGCATGAACCCGTCCTTAAATGCACAAAATTTGGCGTTTCCAGCGAGTTATAAGCGTTTTTTTTGAGTCTCGTTGAGAAATTTCGGATGCTGTAAATCTGCTCAGATTCAAGATTTTGCTCCAGAAATGCGTTATATGGCAGAATCTAGCACCAAATACATCATATTACGTGTTTTTAGAGTGCTATCCTAAGTTTTACAAACTTTGGACTGAGTTAAAATCACGCTTTTCCGCGCAGATTTTCACAATCAAAAAGTTCATATTCCTATCCAGGACATCATGATATGTATAAATCCATCGACAAAAACATCATATTTCGTGTTTTCAGAGCGCTATCTGCAGTTATATGAAGTTTGAAATAAGTCAAAATTGCCATATTCTGAGCAGTTTCAGAGTACCGCAAATCAAATGAATCTATCCAATACAACATAATACGCATGAATCCGTCCTCAAATGCACAAAATTCTGCGTCTTCAGCGAGTTATCGGCGATTTTTCTGAGTCTCGTTGAGAAATTTTTGATGCTTCAAATCTGCTCAGAATCGAGATTTTGCTTCAGAAATGCGTTACATATCAGAACCTAGC
Organism: Dromius quadrimaculatus; assembly: GCA_963989225.1. Lineage (NCBI taxonomy): Eukaryota > Metazoa > Arthropoda > Insecta > Coleoptera > Carabidae > Dromius > Dromius quadrimaculatus. The sequence continues at coordinate 31,307,784 of OZ022328.1, read as the reverse complement.
ACCAAATACATCATATTTCGTGTTTTTAGAGTGCTATTCTCAGTTTTACAAACTTCGGAATAAGTTGAAATCAACGCTTTTCCGCGCTGATTTTCCCAATCAAAAAGTTCATATTCCTATCCAGGACATCATGATATGTATGAACCCATCGACAAAAACATCATATTTCGTGTTTTTAGAGTGCTATCTGCAGTTATATGAAGTTTGAAATAAGTCAAAATTACCACATTCTGAGCAGTTTCAAAGTATCGCAAATCACATGAATCTATCCAATACAACATAATACGCATGAATCCGTCCTCAAATGCACTAAATTTTGCGTCTCCAGCGAGTTATCGGCGATTTTCCTGAGTCTCGTTGAGAAATTTTTGATGCTGTAAATCTGCTCAGAATCGAGATTTTGCTTCAGAAATGGTTACATATCAGAACCTAGCACCAAATACATCATATTTCGTGTTTTTGGAGTGCTATTCTCAGTTTTACAAACTTTGGAATAAGTTGAAATCACGCTTTTCCGCGCTGATTTTCCCAATCAAAAAGTTAATATTCCTATCCAGGACATCATGATATGTATGAATCCCATCGACAAAAACATCATATTTCGTGTTTTCAGAGCGCTATCTGCAGTTATATGAAGTTTGAAATAAGTCAAAATTACCACATTCTGAGCAGAATCAAAGTAACGCAAATTATATGAATCTATCCAATACAACATAATACGCATGAATCCGTCCTCAAATGCACAAAATCTTGCGTTTCCAGCGAGTAACCGGCGTTTTTTCTGAGTCTCGTTGAGAAATTTCTGATGCTGTAAATCTGCTCAGAATCAAAATTTTGCTTCAGAAATGCGTTACATGGCAGAATCTAGCAACAAATACATCATATTTTGTGTTTTCAGAGTGCTTTTCTCAGTTTTACAAACTTTGGAATGAGTTGAAATCAAGCTCCTTCGCGCAGATTTTCCCAATCAAAAAGTTCATATTCCAATCCAGGACATCATGAAATGTATGAATCCATCGACAAAAACATCATATTTCGTGTTTTCAGAGTGCTATCTGCAGTTATATGAAGTTTGGAATAAGTAAGAATTACCACATTCTGAGCAGTTTCAAAGTATCTCAAATCACATAAATCTATCCAATACAACCTTATACGCATGAATCCGTCCTCAAATGCACAAAATTTTGCGTTTCCAGCAAGATATCAGCGTTTCTTCTGAGTCTCGTTGAGAAATTTCTGATGCTGTAAATCTGCTCAGAATTGAGATTCTGCTTCAGAAATGCGTTATATGGCGGAATCTAGCACCAAATACATCATATTTCGTGTTTTTAGAGTGCTATATTAAGTTTTACAAACTTTGGAATAAGTTGAAATCACGCTTTTCCGCGCAGATTTTGACAATCAAAAAGTTCATATTTCTATCCAGGCCATCATAATATGTATGAATCCATCGACAAAAACATCATATTTCGTGTTTTCAGAGCGCTATCTGCAGTTATATGAAGTTTGAAATAAGTCTAAATTACCATATTCTCAGCAGTTTGGAAGTATCGCAAATCACATAAATCTATCCAGTACAACATAATACGCATGTATCCGTCCTCAAATGCACAAAATTTTGCGTTTCCAGCGCGTTATCGGCGTTTCTTCTGAGTCTCGTTGAGAGATTTTTGACGCTGTTAATCTGCTCAGTTTTACAAACTTTGGAATAAGTTGAAATCACGCTTTTCCGCGCAAATTTTTACAATCAAAAAGTTCATATTCCTATCCATGACATCATGATATGTATAAATCCATCGACAAAAACATCATATTTCGTGTTTTCAGAGCGCTATCTGCAGTTATATGGAATTTGAAATAAGTCTGAATTACCACATTATAAGCAGTTTCAAAGTATCGCAAATTACAGAAATCTATCTAATACAACATAATACGCATGAATCCGTCCTCAAATGCACAAAATTCTGCGTTTCCAGCGAGTTATCGGCGTTTTTTCTGAGTCTCGTTGAGAAATTTCTGAAGCTGTAAATCCGCTCAGAATCGAGATTTTGCTTTAGAAATGCGTTACATGGCAGAACCTAGCACCAAATACATCATATTTTGTGTTTTCAGAGTGCTATCCTCAGTTTTACAAACTTTGGAATAAGTTGAAATCACGTTCCTCCGCGCAGATTTCCACAATCAAAAAGTTCATATTCCTATCCAGGACAACATAATATGTATGAATCCATCGACAAAAACATTATATTCCGTGTTTTCAGAGCGCTATCTGCAGTTATATGAAATTTGGAATGAGTCAAAATTGCCACATTCTAAGCAGTTTCAAAGTATCGCAAATCACATAAATCTATCAAATACAACATAATACGCATGAATCCGTTCTCAAATGCACAAAATTTTGCGTTTCCAGCGAGTTATCGGCGTTTTTTCTGAGTCTCGTTGAGAAATTTTTGATGCTGTAAATCTGCTCAGAATCGAGATTTTGCTTCAGAAATGCGTTATAAGGCAGAATCTAGCACCAAATACATCATATTTTGTGTTTTTAGAGTGCTATTCTCAGTTTTACAAACTTTGGAATAAGTTGGAATCACGCTTTTCCGCGCAGATTTTCACAATCAAAAAGTTCATATTTCTATCCAGGACTTCATAATATGTATGAATCCATCGATAAAAACATCATATTTCGTGTTTTCAGAGCGCTGTCTGCAGTTATATGAAGTTTGGAATAAGTCAAAATTACCACATTTTGAGCAGTCTCAAAGTATCGCAAATCACATAAATCTATCCAATACAACATAATACGCATGAATCCGTCCTCAAACGCACAAAATATTGCGTTACCAGCGAGATATCACCGTTTTTTCTGAGTCTTGTTGAGAAATCTATGATGCTGTAAATCTACTAAGAATCAAGATTTTACTTCAAAAATGCGTTATATGGCAGAATCTAGCACCAAATACTTCATATATCGTGTTTTTAGAGTGCTATTTTCAGTTTTACAAACTCTGGAATAAGTTGGAATCACGCCTTTATGCGCAGATTTTCACAATAAAAAGTTCATATCCCTATTCAGGACTTCATAATATGTATGAATCCATCGACAAAAACATCATATTCCGTGTTTTCAGAGCGCTATCAGCAGTTATATGAAGTTTGAAATAAGTCAAAATTGCCACATTTTGAGCAGTTTCAAAGTATAGCAAATCACATAAATCTATCCAATACAACATAATACGCATGGACCCGTCCTTAAATGCACAAAATTTGGCGTTTCCAGCGAGTTATAAGCGTATTTCTGAGTCTCGTTGAGAAATTTCTGATGCTGTAGATCTGTTTAGAATCATATTTCGTGTTGAGCGCTATCTGCAGTGATATGAAGTTCAGAATAAGTCTAAATCACCACATTCTGAGCAGTTCCAAAGTATAGCAAATCACATAAATCTATCCAATACAACATAATACGCATGAATCCGTCCTCAAATGCACAAAATTTCGCGTTTCCAGCAAGATATCAGCGTTTCTTCTGATTCTGGTTGAGAGATTTCTGATGCTGTAAATCTGCTCAGATTCAAGATTTTGCTTTAAAAATGCGTTATATGGCAGAATCTAGCACTAATTACATCATATTTCGTGTTTTTAGGGTGCTATTCTCAGTTGTACAAACTTTGGAATAAGTTGAAATCACGCTTTTCCGCGCAGACTCCCACAATCAAAAAGTTCATATTCCTATCCAGGACAACATAATATGTATGAATCCATCGACAAAAACATCATATCTCGTGTTTTCAGAGCGCTATCTGCAGTTATATGAAATTTGAAATAAGTCAAAATTACCACATTCTGAGCAGTTTCAAAGTATCGCAAATCACATATATCTATCCAATACAACATAATACGCATGAATCCGTCCTCAAATGAACAAAATTTTGCGTTTTCAGCGAGTTATCGGCGTTTTTTCTGAGTCTCGTTGAGTAATTTTTGATGCTGTAAATCTGCTCAGAATCGAGAGTTTGCTTCAGAAATGCGTTATATGGCAGAATCTAGCACCAAATACATCATATTACGTGTTTTTAGAGTGCTATTCTCAGTTTTACAAACTTTGGAATGAGTTGGAATAGCGCTTTCCCGCGCAGATTTTCACAATCAAAAAGTTCATATTCCTATCCAGGACATCATGATATGTATAAATCCATCGACAAAAACATCATATTTCGTGTTTTCAGAGCGCTATCTGCAGTTATATGAAGTTTGAAATAAGACAAAATTATCACATCCTGAGCAGTTTCAAAGTAGCGCAAATCACATAAATCTATCCAATACAACATAATACGCATGAATCCGTCCTCAAATGCACAGAATTTTGCGTTTCCAGCGAGTTATCGGCGTTTTTTCTGAGTCTCGTTGAGGAATTTCTGATGCTGTAAATCTGCCCAGAATCAGGATTTTGCTTCAGAAATGCGTTATATGGCAATATCTAGCACCAAATACATCATATTACGTGTTTTTAGAGTGCTATTCTCAGTTTTACAAACTTTGGAATGAGTTGGAATCACGCTTTTCCGCGCAGATTTTCACAATCAAAAAGTTCATATTCCTATCCAGGACATCATGATATGTATAGATCCATCGACAAAAACATCATATTTCGTGTTTTCAGAGCGCTATCTGCAGTTATATGAAGTTTGAAATATGTCAAAATTGCCACATACTGAGCAGTTTCAGAGTATCGCAAATCAAATGAATCTATCCAATACAACATAATACGCATGGATCCGTCCTCAAATGCACAAAATTTTGGTTTTCCAGCGAGTTATCGGCGTTTTTTCTGAGTCTCGTTGAGAAATTCCTGATGCTGTAAATCTGCTTAGAATCGAGATTTTGCTTAAGGAATGCGTTACATGGCAGAATCTAGCACCAAATACATCATATTCCGTGTTTTCAGAGTGCTATTCTCAGTTTTACAAACTTTGGAATAAGTTGAAATCACGCTTTTCCGCGCAGATTTTTACAATCAAAAAGTTCATATCCCTATCCAGGACATCATGATATGTATGAATCCATCGACAAAAACATCATATTTCGTGTTTTCAGAGTGCTATCTGCAGTTATATGAAGTTTGAAATAAGTCAAAATTACCACATTCTGAGCAGTTTCAAAGTATCGCAAATCACATGAATCTATCCAATACAACATAATTCGCATGAATCCGTCCTCAAATGCACAAAATTTTGCGTTTCCAGCAAGTTATCGGCGTTTTTTCTGAGTCTCGTTGAGAAATTTCTGATGCTGTAAATCTGCTCAGAATCAAGATTTTGCTTCAGGAATGCGTTACATATCAGAACCTAGCACCAAATACATCATATTTCGTGTTTTTGGAGTGCTATTCTCAGTTTTACAAACTTTGGAATAGGTTGAAATCACGCTTTTCCGCGCAGATTTTCCCAATCAAAAAGTTCATATTCCAATCCAGGACATCATGATATGTATGAATCCATCGACAAAAACATCATATTTCGTTATATGGCAGATCGACAAAAAACATCATATTTCGTTATATGGCAGGAATCTAGCACCAAATACCTCATATTTCGTGTTTTCAGAGTGCTATTCTCAGTTTTACAAACTTTGGAATAAGTTGAAATCACGCTTCGCCGCGCAGATTTTTACAATCAAAAAGTTCATATTCCTATCCAGGACATCATGATATGTATGAATCCATCGACAAAAACATCATATTCCGTATTTTCAGAGCGCTATCTGCAGTAATATGAAATTTGGGATAAGTCAAAATTACCACATTCTAAGCAGTTTCAAAGTATCGCAAATCACATAAATCTATCGAATACAACATAATACGCATGAATCCGTTCTGAGATGCACAAAATTTTGCGTTCCTAAGGAGTTATTGGCGTTTTTTCTGAGTCTCGTTGAGAAATTTTTGATGCTGTGAATCTGCTCAGATCGAGATTTTGCTTCAGAAATGCGTTATAAGGCAGAATCTAGCACCAAATACATCATATTACGTGTTCTTAGAGTGCTATTCTCAGTTATACAAACTTTGGAATGAGTTGGAATCACGCTTTTCCGCGCAGATTTTCACAATCAAAAAGTTCATATTACTATCCAGGACATCATGATATGTATAAATCCATCGACAAAAACATCATATTTCGTGTTTTCAGAGCGCTATCTGCAGTTATATGAAGTTTGAAATATGTCAAAATTGCCACATACTGAGCAGTTTCAGAGTATCGCAAATCAAATGAATCTATCCAATACAACATAATACGCATGAATCCGTCCTCAAATGCACAAAATTTTGGTTTTCCCAGCGAGTTATCGGCGTTTTTTCTGAGTCTCGTTGAGAAATTCCTGATGCTGTAAATCTGCTCAGAATCGAGATTTTGCTTAGGAATGCGTTACATGGCAGAATCTAGCACCAAATACATCATATTCCGTGTTTTCAGAGTGCTATTCTCAGTTTTACAAACTTGGAATAAGTTGAAATCACGCTTTTCCGCGCAGATTTTTACAATCAAAAAGTCCATATCTCTATCCAGGACATCATGATATGTATGAATCCATCGACAAAAACATCATATTTTGTTATATGGCAGAATCTAGCACCAAATACCTCATATTTCGTGTTTTCAGAGTGCTATTCTCAGTTTTACAAACTTTGGAATAAGTTGAAAATCACGCTTCGCATCGCAGATTTTCACAATCAGAAAGTTCATATTCCTATCCAGGACATCATGATATTATGAATCCATCGACAAAAACATCATATTTCGTATTTCAGAGCGCTATCTGCAGTAATATGAAATTTGGAATAAGTCAAAATTACCACATTCTAAGCAGTTTCAAAGTATCGCAAATCACATAAATCTATCGAATACAACATAATACGCATGAATCCGTTCTGACGATGCACAAAATTTTGCGTTCCTAGCGAGTTATTGGCGTTTTTTCCGAGTCTCGTTGAGGAATTTTTGATGCTGTAAATCTGCTCAGATCGAGATTTTGCTTCAGAAAATGCGTTATAAGGCAGAATCTAGCACCAAATACATCATATTACGTGTTCTTAGAGTGCTATTCTTAGTTTTTACAAATTTTGGAATAAGTTGAAATCACGCTCTTTCGCGCAGATTTTCACAATCAAATAGTTCATATTCCTATCCAGGACATCATGATATGTATGAATCCATCGACAAAAACATCATATTTCGTGTTTTCAGAGTGCTATCTGCAGTTATATTAAGTTTGAAATAAGTCAAAATTACCACATTCTGAGCAGTTTCAAAATATCGCAAATCACATGAATCTATCCAATACAACATAATTCGCATGAATCCGTCCTCAAATGCACAAAATTTTGCGTTTCCAGCAAGTTATCGGCGTTTTTTCTGAGTCTCGTTGAGAAATTTCTGATGCTGTAAATCTGCTCAGAATCAAGATTTTGCTTCAGGAATGCGTTACATATCAGAACCTAGCACCAAATACATTATATAACGTGTTCTAAGAGTGCTATTCTCAGTTTTACAAAACTTTGGAATAAGTTGAAATTACGCTCTTCCGCGCAGATTTTCATAATCAAATAGTTTCATATTTCTATTCAGGACATCATGATATGTATGGAATCCATCAACTAAAACATCATATTTCGTGTTTTCAGATCGCTATCTGCAGTTATATGACGTTTGAAATAAGTTAAAAATTACCACATTCTGAGCAGTTTTAAAGTATCGCCAAATCACATGAATCTATCCAATACAACATAATACGCATGAATCCGTCCTCAAATGCACAAAATTTTGCGTTTCCCAGCGAGTTATCGGCGTTTTTTTCTGAGTCTCGTTGAGAAATTTTGATGCTGTAAATCTGCTCAGAATCGAGATTTTGCTTCAGAAATGCGTTATAAGGCAGAATCTAGCACCAAATACATCATATTACGTGTTCTTAGAGTGCTATTCTCAGTTTTACAAACTTTGGAATGAGTTGGAATCACGCTTTTCCGCGCAGATTTTCACAATCAAAAAGTTCATATTCCTATCCAGGACATCATGATATGTATAAATCCATCGACAAAAACATCATATTTCGTGTTTTCAAGAGCGATCTGCAGTTATATGAAGTTTGAAATATGTCGAAATTGCCACATACTGAGCAGTTTCAGAGTATCGCGAATCGAATGAATCTATCCAATACAACATAATACGCATGAATCCGTCCTCAAATGCACAAAATTTTGGTTTTCCAGCGAGTTATCGGCGTTTTTTCTGAGTCTCGTTGAGAAATTCCTGATGCTGTAAATCTGCTCAGAATCGAGATTTTGCTTAAGGAATGCGTTACATGGCAGAATCTAGCACCAAATACATCATATTCCGTGTTTTCAGAGTGCTATTCTCAGTTTTACAAACTTTGGAATAAGTTGAAATCACGCTTTTCCGGGCAGATTTTTACAATCAAAAAGTTCATATCCCTATCCAGGACATCATGATATGTATGAATCCATCGACAAAAACATCATATATTGTTATATGGCAGAATCTAGCACCAAATACCTCATATTTCGTGTTTTCAGGTGCTATTCTCAGTTTTACAAACTTTGGAATAAGTTGGAATCACGCTTCGCCACCGCAGATTTTCACAATCAAAAAGTTCATATTCCTATCCAGGACATCATGATATGTATGAATCCATCGACAAAAACATCATATTCCCGTATTTTCAGAGCGCTATCTGCAGTAATATGAAATTTGGGATAAGTCAAAATTACCACATTCTAAGCAGTTTCAAAGTATCGCAAATCACATAAATCTATCGAATACAACATAATACGCATGAATCCGTTCTGAGATGCACAAAATTTTGCGTTCCTAAGGAGTTATTGGCGTTTTTTCTGAGTCTCGTTGAGAAATTTTTGATGCTGTGAATCTGCTCAGAATCAAGATTTTGGCTTCAGAAATGCGTTATAAGGCAGAATCTAGCACCAAATACATCATATTACGTGTTCTTAGAGTTGCTATTCTCAGTTTTACAAATTTGGAATAAGTTGAAAATCACGCTCTTCCGCGCAGATTTTCACAATCATATAGTTCATATTCCTATCCAGGACATCATGATATGTATGAATCCATCGACAAATAGCCCCAAATACATCATATTCCGTGTTTTCAGAGTGCTATTCTCAGTTTAACAAACTTTGAAATAATTAAAATCATGCTTCCCGCGTAGATTTTCCCAATCAAAAAGTTCTTATTCTCATCCAGGACATCATGATATGTATGAATCCATCGACAAAAACATCATATTTCATGTTTTCAAAGCGCTATCTGGAGTTATATGGAGTTTGGAATAAGTCAGAATTTACCACATCTGAGCAGTTTCAAAGTATCGCAATATCACATAAATCTATCCAATACAACATAATACGCATGAATCCGTCTTCAAATGCACGAGAGTTTGCGTTTCCAGGGAGTTATCTGCGTTTTTTCTTAGTCTTGTTGAGAAATTTTTGATGCTGTAAATCTGCTCAGAATCAAGATTTTGCTCCAGAAATGCGTTATATGGCAGAATCTAGCACCAAATACATCATATTTCGTGTTTTTAGATTGCTATTCTCAGTTTTAAACTTTGGGATAAGTGAAATCACGCTTTTTCCCGCGCAGATTTTTACATTCAAAAAGTTCATATTTCCTATCCAGGACATCATAATATGTATGAATCCATCGACAAAAACATCATATTTCGTATTTTCAGAGCGCTTTCTGCAGTAATATGAAATTTGGAATAAGTCAAAATTACCACATTCTTAGCAGTTTCAAAGTATCGCCAATCCCATTAATCTATCCAATACACATAATACGCATGAATCTGTCCTCAAATTCACTAAATTTTGCGTCTCCAGCGAGTTATCGGCGATTTTTCTGAGTCTCGTTGAGAAATTTTTGATGCTGTGAACCTGCTCAGAATCGAGATTTTGCTTCAGAAATGCGTTACATATCAGAACCTAGCACCAAATACATCATATTTCGTGTTTTTGGAGTGCTATTCTCAGTTTCACAAACTTTGGAATAAGTTGAAATCACGCTTTTCCGCGCTGATTTTCCCAATCTGAGAGTTCATATTCCTATCCAGGACATCATGATATGTATAAATTCATCGACAAAAACATCATATTTCGTGTTTTCAGAGCGCTATCTGCAGTTATATGAAGTTTGAAATAAGTAAAAATTACCACATTCTAAGCAGAATCAAAGTATCGCAAATCATATGAATCTATCCAATACAACATAATACGCATGAATCCGTCCTCAAATGCACAAAATCTTGCGTTTCCAGCGAGTTACCGGCGTTTTTTCTGAGTCTCGTTGAGAAATTTCTGATGCTGTAAATCTGCTCAGAATCAAAATTTTGCTTCAGAAATGCGTTACATGGCAGAATCTAGCAACAAATACATCATATTTTGTGTTTTCAGAGTGCTATTCTCAGTTTTACAAACTTTGGAATAAGTTGAAATCAAGCTCCTTCGCGCAGATTTTCCCAATTAAAAAGTTCATATTTCAATCCAGGACATCATGATATGTATGAATCCATCGACAAAATCATCATATTTCGTGTTTTCAGAGTGCTATCTGCAGTTATATGAAGTTTGGAATAAGTAAGAATTACCACAATCTGAGCAGTTTCAAAGTATCTCAAATCACATAAATCTATCCAATACAACCTAATACGCATGAATCCGTCCTCAAATGCACAAAATTTTGCGTTTCCAGCGAGTTATCGGCGTTTTTTTCTGAGTCTCGTTGAGAAATTTTTTGGATGCTGTAAATCTGCTCAGAATCAAGATTTTCCTTCAGAAATGCGTTACATGGCAGAATCTAGCACTAAATACATCATATTTCGTGTTTTTAAAGTGCTATTCTCAGTTTTACAAACTTTGGAATAAGTTGAAATCACGCTTTTCCGCGCAGATTTTCCCAAATCAAAAAGTTCATATCCTATCCAGGACATAATGATATGTATGAATCCATCGACATGCTGTAAATCTGCTCAGAATCGAAATTTTGCTTTAGAAATGCATTACATGGTAGAATCTAGCACCAAATACCTCATATTTCGTGTTTTCAGAGTGCTCTTCTCAGTTTTACAAACTTTGGAATAAGGATGAAATCACGCTTTCTGCGCAGATTTTCACAATGAAAAAGTTCATATTCCTATTCCAGGACATCATGATATGTATGAATCCATCCGACAAAAACATCATATTTCGTGTTTTCAGAGCGCTATCAGCAGTTATAATGAAATTTGAAATAAATCAAAATTACCACATTCTGAGCAGTTTCAAAGTATCGCAATTCACTAAATCTATCCAATACAACATAATACGCATGAATCCGTCCTCAATGCACAAAATTTTGCGTTTTCAGCAAGGTTATCTGCGTTTTTTCTGAGTCTCGTTGAGAAATTTTTTGATGCTGTAAATCTGCTCAGAATCGAGATTTTGCTTCAAAAATGCGTTGTATGGCAAAATCTAGCACCAAATACATCATACTCCGTGTTTTTAGAGTGTTATTCTCAGTTTTACAAACTTTGGAATAAGTTGAAATCACGCTGTTCCGCGCAGATTTTCACAATCAAAAAGTCCATATTCTTATCTAGGACATCTTAATATGTATGAATCCTTCGACAAAAACATTATATTCCGTGTTTTCAGAGCGCTATCTGCAGTTATATGAAATTTAGAATAAGTCAAAATTACCAACATTCTGAGCAGTTTCAAAGTATCGCAATTCACATGAATCTATCCAATACAACCTGATACGCATGAATCCGTCCTCAAATGCACAAAGTTTTGCGTTTCCAGCGAGTAATCGGCGTTTTTTCTAAGTCTCGTTGAGGAATTTTTGATGCTGTAAATCTGCTCAGAATCAAGATTCTGCTTCAGAAATGCGTTATATGGCGGATTCTAGCACCAAATACATCATATTTCGTGTTTTTAGAGTGCTATTTTCAGTTTTACAAACTTTGGAATAAGTTGAAATCACGCTTTTTTCCGCGCGGATTTTGACAATCAAAAAGTTCATATTCCTATCCAGGCCATCATAATATGTATGAATCCATCGACAAAAACATCATATTCGTGTTTTCAGAGCGCTATCTGCTGTTATATGAAGTTTGGAATAAGTCAAAAATTACCACATTCTCAGCAGTTTGGAAGTATCGCAAATCAGATAATCTATCCAATACAACATAATACGCATGTATCCGTCCTCAAATGCACAAAATTTTGCGTTTCCAGCAAGTTATCGGCGTTTTTTCTGAGTCTCGTTGAGAGATTTTTGATGCTGTTAATCTGCTCAGAATCAAGAATTTGCTTGAGAAATGCGTTATATTGGCAGAATCTAGCACCAGATAAATCATATTTTGTGTTTTTAGAGTGCTATTCTCAGTTTTACAAACTTTGGAATAAGTTGAAATCACGCTTTTCCGCGCAGATTTTCACAATCAAAAAGTACATATTCCTATCCAGGACATCATGATATGTATGAATCCATCGACAAAAACATTATATTCCGTGTTTTTAGAGCGCTATCTGCAGTTATATGAAGTTTGAAATAAGTCAAAATTACTACATTCTGAGCAGTATCAAAGTATCGCAAAATCACATAAATCTATCCAATACAACATAATACGCATGAATCCGTCCACAAACGCACAAAACATTGCGTTTCCAGCGAGTTGTCAGCGTTTTGTCTAAGTCTTGTTGAGAAATCTATGATGCTGTAAATCTACTTAGAATCAAGATTTTACTTCAAAAATGCGTTATATGGCAGAATCTAGCACCTAATACCTCATATATCATGTTTTTAGAGTGCTATTTTCAGTTTTACAAACTCTGGAATAAGTTGAAATCACGCCTTTACGCGCAGATTTTCACAATCAAAAAGTTCATATCCCTATTCAGGACTTCATAATATGTATGAATCCATCGACAAAAACATCATATTCCGTGTTTTCAGAGCGCTATCAGCAGTTATATGAAGTTTGAAATAAGTCAAAATTGCCACGCATGAACCCGTCCTTAAATGCACAAAATTTTGCGTTTCCAGCGAGTTATAAGCGTTTTTTTTGAGTCTCGTTGAGAATTTCTGATGCTGTAGATCTGTTTAGAATCATATTTCGTGTTGAGCTCTATCTGCAGTTATATGAAGTTCAGAATAAGTCTAAATCACCACATTCTGAGCAGTTTCAAAGTATAGCAAATCACATAAATCTATCCCAATACAACATAATACGCATGAATCCGTCCTCAAATGCACAAAATTTTGCGTTTCCAGCAAGATATCAGCGTTCTTCTCTGAGTCTGGTTGAGAAATTTCTGATGCTGTAAATCTGCTCAGAATCAAGATTTTGCTCCAGAAATGCATTATATGCAGAATCTAGCACCAAATTCATCAAATTCCGTGTTTTTAGAGTGCTATTCTCAGTTTTACAACTTTGGAATAAGTTGAAATCACGCTTTTCCGCGCAGATTTTCCACAATCAAAAAGTTCATATTCCTATCCAGGACATCATAATATGTATAATCCATCGACAAAAAACATCATATCTCGTGTTTTCAGAGCGATTTCTGCAGTTATATGAAATTTTGAAATAAGTCAAAATTACCACATTCTGAGCAGTTTCAAAGTATCGCAAATCACATAAATCTATCCAATACAACATAATACAATGAACAAAATTTTGCGTTTTCAGCGAGGTATCGGCGTTTTTTCTGAGTCTTGTTGAAAAATTTCTGATGCTGTAAATCTGCTCAGAATCGAGATTTTGCTTCAGAAATGCGTTACATGGCAGAATCTGGCACCAAATACATCATATTTCGTGTTTTTTGAGTGCTATTCTCAGTGTTACAAACTTTGGAATAAGTTGAAATAACGCTTTTCCGCGCAGATTTTCCGAATCAAAAAGTTCATATTCCTATCCAGGACATCTTGATATGTATTAATCCATCGACAAAAACACCATATTTTCGTGTTTTCAGAGCGCTATCTGCAGTTATATGAAGTTTGAAATAAGTCAAAATTATCACATCCTGAGCAGTTTCAAAGTAGCGCAAATCACATAAATCTATCCAATACAACATAATACGCATGAATCCGTCCTCAAATGCACAAAATTTTGCGTTCCAGCGAGTTATCGGCGTTTTTTCTGAGTCTCGTTTAGTAATTTTTGATGCTGTAAATCTGCTCAGAATCAAGATTTTGCTTCAGAAATGCGTTATATGGCAGAATCTAGCACCAAATACATCATATTACGTGTTTTTAGAGTGCTATTCTCAGTTTTACAAACTTTGGAATAAGTTGAAATCACGCTTTTCCGCGCAGATTTTCCAATCAAAAAGATCATATTCCTATCCAGGACATCATGATATGTATAAATCCATCGACAAAAACATCATATTCCGTTATATGGCAGAATCTAGCACCAAATACCTCATATTTCGTGTTTTCAGAGTGCTATTCTCAGTTTTACAAACTTTGGAATAAGTTGAAATCACGCTTTGCCGCGCAGATTTTCACAATCAAAAAGTTCATATTCCTATCCAGGACATCATGATATGTATGAATCCATCGACAAAAACATCATATTTCGTATTTTCAGAGCGCTATCTGCAGTAATATGAAATTTGGAATAAGTCAAAATTACCACATTCTAAGCAGTTTCAAAGTATCGCAAATCACATAAATCTATCAAATACAACATAATACGCATGAATCCGTTCTGAAATGCACAAAATTTTGCGTTCCTAGCGAGTTATTGGCGTTTTTTCTGAGTCTCGTTGAGAAATTTTTGATGCTGTAAATCTGCTCAGAATCGAGATTTTGCTTCAGAAATGCGTTATAAGGCAGAATCTAGCACCAAATAGATCATATCACGTGTTCTTAGAGTGCTATTCTCAGTTTTACAAACTTTGGAATAAGTTGAAATCACGCTTTTTTGCGCAGATTTTCACAATCAAATAGTTCATATTCCTATCCAGGACATCATGATATGTATGAATCCATCAACAAAAACATCATATTTCATGTTTTCAGAGCGCTATCTGCAGTTATATGACGTTTGAAATAAGTTAAAATTACCACATTCTGAGCAGTTTCAAAGTATCGCAATTCACATAAATCTATCCAATACAACATAATACGCATGAATCCATCCTCAAATGCACAAAATTTTGGTTTTCCAGCGAGTTATCGGCGTTTTTTCTGAGTCTCGTTGAGAAAGTCCTGATGCTGTAAATCTGCTCAGAATCGAGATTTTGCTTCAGAAATGCGTTACATGGCAGAATCTAGCACCAAATACATCATATTTCGTGTTTTCAGAGTGCTAGTCTCAGTTTTACAAACTTTGGAATGAGTTGAAATCACGCTTTTCCGCGCAGATTTTCCCAATCAAAAAGTTCATATTCCTATCCAGTACATTGTGATATGTATGAATCCATCGACAAAAACATCATATTTCGTGTTTTCAGAGTGCTATTTGCAGTTATATGAAGTTTGGAATAAGTAAGAATTACCACATTCTAAGCAGTTTCAAAGTATCGCAAATCACATAAATCTATCCAATACAACATAATACGCATGTATCCGTCCTCAAATGCACAAAATTTCGCGTTTCCAGCGAGTTATCGGCGTTTTTTCTGAGTCTCGTTGAGAGATGTTTGATGCTGTTAATCTGCTCAGAATCAAGATTTTTCTTCAGAAATGCGTTACATGGCAGAATCTAGCATCAAATACATCATATTTCGTGTTTTTAGAGTGCTATTCTCAGTTTGACAAACTTTGGAATAAGTTGAAATCATGCTTTTCCGCGCAGATTTTCCCAATCAAAAAGTTCATATTCCTATCCAGGACATCATGATATGTATGAATCCATCGACATGCTGTAAATCTGCTCAGAATCAAGATTTTGCTTTAGAAATGCATTACATGGTAGAATCTAGCACCAAATACCTCATATTTCGTGTTTAAAGAGTGCTATTCTCAGTTTTACAAACTTTGGAATAAGATGAAATCACGCTCTTCTGCGCAGATTTTCACAATGAAAAAGTTCATATACCTATCCAGGACATCATGATATGTATGAATCCATCGACAAAAACATCATATTTCGTGTTTTCAGAGCGCTATCTGCAGTTATATGAAATTTGAAATAAGTCAAAATTACCACATTCTGAGCAGTTTCAAAGTATCGCAATTCACATAAATCTATCCAATACAACATAATACGCATGAATCCGTTCTCAAATGCACAAAATTCTGCGTTTTCAGCAAGTTATCGGCGTTTTTTTCTGAGTCTCGTTGAGAAATTTTTGATGCTGTAAATCTGCTCAGAATCGAGATTTTGCTTCAGAAATGCGTTTGTATGGCAAAATCTAGCACCAAATACATCATATTCCGTGTTTTTAGAGTGTTATTCTCAGTTTTACAAACTTTGGAATAAGTTGAAATCTCGCTGTTCCGCGCAGATTTTCACAATCAAAAAGTCCATATTTCCATCCAGGACATCATAATATGTATGAATCCATCGACAAAAACATTATATTTCGTGTTTTCAGAGCGCTATCTGCAGTTATATGAAATTTAGAATAAGTCAAAATTACCACATTCTGAGCAGTTTCAAAGTATCGCAATTCACATGAATCTATCCAATACAACATAATACGCATTAATCCGTCCTTAAATGCACAAAATTTTGCGTTCCCAGCGAGTTATCGGCGTTTTTTCTGAGTCTCGTTGAGGAATTTCTGATGCTGTAAATCTGCTCAGAATCGAGATTTTGCTTCAGAAATGCGTTACATGGCAGAATCCAGCACCAAATACATCATATTCCGTGTTTTCAGAGTGCTATTCTCAGTTTTACGAACTTTTAAATAAGTTAAAATCACGCTTTTCCGCGCAGATTTCTACAATCGAAAAGTTCATATTCCTATTCAGGACATCATAATATGTATGAATCCTTCGACAAAAACATCATATTTCGTGTTTTCAGAGCGCTATCTGCAGTTATATGAAGTTTGAAATAAGTCAAAATTACCACATTCTCAGCAGTTTGGAAGTATCGCAAATCACATAAATCTATCCAATACAACATAATACGCATGTATCCGTCCTCAAATGCACAGAATTTTGCGTTTCCAGCGAGTTATCGGCGTTTTTTCTGAGTCTCGTTGAGAGATTTTTGATGCTGTTAATCTGCTCAGATCGAGAATTTGCTTGAGAAATGCGTTATATGGCAGAATCTAGCACCAAATACATCATATTTCGTGTTTTTAGAGTGCTATTCTCAGTTTTACAAACTTTGGAATAAGTTGAAATCACGCTTACCCGCGCAGATTTTCACAATCAAAAAGTACATATTCCTATCCAGGACATCATAATATGTATGAATCCATCGACAAAAACATTATATTCCGTGTTTCAAGAGCGCTATCTGCACTTATATGAAGTTTGAAATAAGTCAAAATTACTACATTCTGAGCAGTATCAAAGTATCGCAAACCACATAAATCTTTCCAGTACAACATAATACGCATGAATCCGTTCTCAAATGCACAAAATTTTGCGTTCATAGCAAGCTATCAGCGTTTTTTCTGAGTCTTGTTGAGAGATTCTTGATGCTGTAAATCTGCTCAGAATCAAGATTTTGCTTCAGAAATGCGTTACATGGCAGGATCTAGCACCAAATACATCATATTTCGTGTTTTTAAAGTGCTATTCTCAGTTTTACAAACTTTGGAATAAGTTGAAATCACGCTTTTCCGCGCAGATTTTCCCAATCGAAAAGTTCATATTGCTATCCAGGACATCATGATATGTATGAATCCATCGACAAAAACATCATAACTCGTGTTTTCAGAGCGCTATCTGCAGTTATATGAAGCTTGAAATAAGTCAAAATTACCACATTCTGAGCAGTTTCAGAGTATCGCAAATCACATAGATCCATATAATACAACATAATACGCATGATTACGTCCTCAAATGCACAAAATTTTGCGTTTCCAGCGAGTTATCGGCGTTTTTTCTGAGTCTCGTTGAGAGATTTTTGATGCTGTTAATCTGCTATTCTCAGTTTCACAAACTTTGGAATAAGTTGAAATCACGCTCTTCCGCGCAGATTTTCAGAATCAAAAAGTTCATAGTCCTATACAGGACATCATGATATGTATGAATCCATCGACATGCTGTAAATCTGCTCAGAATCGAGATTTTGCTTTGGAAATGCATTACATGGTAGAATCTAGCACCAAATACCTCATATTTCGTGTTTTCAGAGTGCTATTCTCAGTTTTTACAACTTTGGAATAAGATGAAATCACGCTTTTCTGCGCAGATTTTCACAATGAAAAAGTTCATATTCCTATCCAGGACATCATGATATGTATGAATCCATCGACAAAAACATCATATTTCGTGTTTTCAGAGCGCTATCTGCGGTTATATGAAATTTGAAATAAATCAAAATTACCACATTCTGAGCAGTTTCAAAGTATCGCAATTCACATAAATCCATCCAATACAACATAATACGCATGAATCCGTCCTCAAATGCACAAAATTTTGCGTTTTCCGCAAGTTATCGGCGTTTTTTTCTGAGTCTCGTTGAGAAATTTTTGATGTTGTAAATCTGCTCAGAATCGAGATTTTGCTTCAAAAATGCGTTGTATGGCAAAATCTAGCACCAAATACATCATATTCCGTGTTTTTTAGAGTGCTATTCTCAGTTTCACAAACTTTGGAATAAGTTGAAATCACGCTGTTCCGCGCAGATTTTCACAATCAAAAAGTTCATATTCCTATCCAGGCCATCATAATATGTATGAATCCATCGACAAAAACATCATATTTCGTGTTTTCAGAGCGCTATCTGCAGTTATATGAAGTTTGAAATAAGTCAAAACTACCACATGTCTCAGCAGTTTGGAAGTATCGCAAATCACATAAATCTATCCAATACAATATAATACGCATGTATCCGTCCTCAAATGCACAAAATTTTGCGTTTCCAGCGAGTTATCGGCGTTTTTTCTGAGTCTCGTTGAGGAATTTCTGATGCTGTAATCTGCCCAGAATCGAGATTTTGCTTTAGAAATGCGTTACATGACAGAACCCAGCACCAAATACATCATATCCCGTGTTTTCAGAGTGCTATTCTCAGTTTTACAAACTTTGGAATAAGATGAAATCACGCTTTTCTGCGCAGATTTTTACAATCAAAAAGTACATATTCCTATCCAGGACATCATAATATGTATGAATCCATCGACAAAAACATTATATTTCGTGTTTCAAGAGCGCTATCTGCACTTATATGAAGTTTGAAATAAGTCAAAATTACTACATTCTGAGCAGTATCAAAGTATCGCAAACCACATAAATCTTTCCAGGTACAACATAATACGCATGAATCCGTTTTCAAATGCACAAAATTTTGCGTTCCTAGCAAGCTATCAGCGTTTTTTTCTGAGTCTTGTTGAGAAATTTCTTGATGCTGTAAATCTGCTCAGAATCAAGATTTTGCTTCAGAAATGCGTTACATGGCAGGATCTAGCACCAAATACATCATATTTCGTGTTTTTAAAGTGCTATTCTCAGTTTTACAAACTTTGGAATGAGTTGGAATCACGCTTTTCCGCGCAGATTTTCCCAATCAAAAAAGTTCATATTGCTATCCAGGACATCATGATATGTATGAATCCATCGACAAAAACATCATATTTCGTGTTTTCAGAGCGCTATCTGCAGTTATATGAAGCTTGAAATAAGTCAAAATTACCACATTCTGAGCAGTTTCAGAGTATCGCAAATCACATAAATCCATATAATACAACATAATACGCATGAATACGTCCTCAAATGCACAAAATTTTGCGTTTCCAGCGAGTTATCGGCGTTTTTTCTGAGTCTCGTTTAGTAATTTTTGATGCTGTAAATCTGCTCAGAATCAAGATTTTGCTTCAGAAATGCGTTATATGCAGAATCTAGCACCAAATACATCATATTACGTGTTTTTAGAGTGCTATTCTCAGTTTTACAAACTTTGGAATAAGTTGAAATCACGCTTTTCCGCGCAGATTTTCCCAATCAAAAAGATCATATTCCTATCCAGGACATCATGATATGTATAAATCCATCGACAAAAACATCATATTCCGTTATATGGCAGAATCTAGCACCAAATACCTCATATTTCGTGTTTTCAGAGTGCTATTCTCAGTTTTACAAACTTTGGAATAAGTTGAAATCACGCTTTGCCGCGCAGATTTTCACAATCAAAAAGTTCATATTCCTATCCAGGACATCATGATATGTATGAATCCATCGACAAAAACATCATATTTCGTATTTTCAGAGCGCTATCTGCAGTAATATGAAATTTGGAATAAGTCAAAATTACCACATTCTAAGCAGTTTCAAAGTATCGCAAATCACATAAATCTATCAAATACAACATAATACGCATGAATCCGTTCTAAAATGCACAAAATTTTGCGTTCCTAGCGAGTTATTGGCGTTTTTTCTGAGTCTCGTTGAGAAATTTTTGATGCTGTAAATCTGCTCAGAATCGAGATTTTGCTTCAGAAATGCGTTATAAGGCAGAATCTAGCACCAAATAGATCATATCACGTGTTCTTAGAGTGCTATTCTCAGTTTTACAAACTTTGGAATAAGTTGAAATCACGCTTTTTTGCGCAGATTTTCACAATCAAATAGTTCATATTCCTATCCAGGACATCATGATATGTATGAATCCATCAACAAAAACATCATATTTCATGTTTTCAGAGCGCTATCTGCAGTTATATGACGTTTGAAATAAGTTAAAATTACCACATTCTGAGCAGTTTCAAAGTATCGCAATTCACATAAATCTATCCAATACAACATAATACGCATGAATCCATCCTCAAATGCACAAAATTTTGGTTTTCCAGCGAGTTATCGGCGTTTTTTCTGAGTCTCGTTGAGAAAGTCCTGATGCTGTAAATCTGCTCAGAATCGAGATTTTGCTTCAGAAATGCGTTACATGGCAGAATCTAGCACCAAATACATCATATTTCGTGTTTTCAGAGTGCTAGTCTCAGTTTTACAAACTTTGGAATGAGTTGAAATCACGCTTTTCCGCGCAGATTTTCCCAATCAAAAAGTTCATATTCCTATCCAGTACATTGTGATATGTATGAATCCATCGACAAAAACATCATATTTCGTGTTTTCAGAGTGCTATTTGCAGTTATATGAAGTTTGGAATAAGTAAGAATTACCACATTCTAAGCAGTTTCAAAGTATCGCAAATCACATAAATCTATCCAATACAACATAATACGCATGTATCCGTCCTCAAATGCACAAAATTTCGCGTTTCCAGCGAGTTATCGGCGTTTTTTCTGAGTCTCGTTGAGAGATGTTTGATGCTGTTAATCTGCTCAGAATCAAGATTTTTCTTCAGAAATGCGTTACATGGCAGAATCTAGCATCAAATACATCATATTTCGTGTTTTTAGAGTGCTATTCTCAGTTTGACAAACTTTGGAATAAGTTGAAATCATGCTTTTCCGCGCAGATTTTCCCAATCAAAAAGTTCATATTCCTATCCAGGACATCATGATATGTATGAATCCATCGACATGCTGTAAATCTGCTCAGAATCAAGATTTTGCTTTAGAAATGCATTACATGGTAGAATCTAGCACCAAATACCTCATATTTCGTGTTTAAAGAGTGCTATTCTCAGTTTTACAAACTTTGGAATAAGATGAAATCACGCTCTTCTGCGCAGATTTTCACAATGAAAAAGTTCATATACCTATCCAGGACATCATGATATGTATGAATCCATCGACAAAAACATCATATTTCGTGTTTTCAGAGCGCTATCTGCAGTTATATGAAATTTGAAATAAGTCAAAATTACCACATTCTGAGCAGTTTCAAAGTATCGCAATTCACATAAATCTATCCAATACAACATAATACGCATGAATCCGTTCTCAAATGCACAAAATTCTGCGTTTTCAGCAAGTTATCGGCGTTTTTTCTGAGTCTCGTTGAGAAATTTTTGATGCTGTAAATCTGCTCAGAATCGAGATTTTGCTTCAGAAATGCGTTGTATGGCAAAATCTAGCACCAAATACATCATATTCCGTGTTTTTTAGAGTGTTATTCTCAGTTTTACAAACTTTGGAATAAGTTGAAATCTCGCTGTTCCGCGCAGATTTTCACAATCAAAAAGTCCATATTTCCATCCAGGACATCATAATATGTATGAATCCATCGACAAAAACATTATATTTCGTGTTTTCAGAGCGCTATCTGCAGTTATATGAAATTTAGAATAAGTCAAAATTACCACATTCTGAGCAGTTTCAAAGTATCGCAATTCACATGAATCTATCCAATACAACATAATACGCATTAATCCGTCCTTAAATGCACAAAATTTTGCGTTCCCAGCGAGTTATCGGCGTTTTTTCTGAGTCTCGTTGAGGAATTTCTGATGCTGTAAATCTGCTCAGAATCGAGATTTTGCTTCAGAAATGCGTTACATGGCAGAATCCAGCACCAAATACATCATATTCCGTGTTTTCAGAGTGCTATTCTCAGTTTTACGAACTTTTAAATAAGTTAAAATCACGCTTTTTCCGCGCAGATTTCTACAATCGAAAAGTTCATATTCCTATTCAGGACATCATAATATGTATGAATCCTTCGACAAAAACATCATATTTCGTGTTTTCAGAGCGCTATCTGCAGTTATATGAAGCTTGAAATAAGTCAAAATTACCACATTCTGAGCAGTTTCAGAGTATCGCAAATCACATAGATCCATATAATACAACATAATACGCATGATTACGTCCTCAAATGCACAAAATTTTGCGTTTCCAGCGAGTTATCGGCGTTTTTTCTGAGTCTCGTTGAGAGATTTTTGATGCTGTTAATCTGCTATTCTCAGTTTCACAACTTTGGAATAAGTTGAAATCACGCTCTTCCGCGCAGATTTTCAGAATCAAAAAAGTTCATAGTCCTATACAGGACATCATGATATGTATGAATCCATCGACATGCTGTAAATCTGCTCAGAATCGAGATTTTGCTTTGGAAATGCATTACATGGTAGAATCTAGCACCAAATACCTCATATTTCGTGTTTTCAGAGTGCTATTCTCAGTTTTACAAACTTTGGAATAAGATGAAATCACGCTTTTCTGCGCAGATTTTCACAATGAAAAAGTTCATATTCCTATCCAGGACATCATGATATGTATGAATCCATCGACAAAAACATCATATTTCGTGTTTTCAGAGCGCTATCTGCGGTTATATGAAATTTGAAATAAATCAAAATTACCACATTCTGAGCAGTTTCAAAGTATCGCAATTCACATAAATCCATCCAATACAACATAATACGCATGAATCCGTCCTCAAATGCACAAAATTTTGCGTTTTCAGCAAGTTATCGGCGTTTTTTTCTGAGTCTCGTTGAGAAATTTTTGATGTTGTAAATCTGCTCAGAATCGAGATTTTGCTTCAAAAATGCGTTGTATGGCAAAATCTAGCACCAAATACATCATATTCCGTGTTTTTAGAGTGCTATTCTCAGTTTCACAAACTTTGGAATAAGTTGAAATCACGCTGTTCCGCGCAGATTTTCACAATCAAAAAGTTCATATTCCTATCCAGGCCATCATAATATGTATGAATCCATCGACAAAAACATCATATTTCGTGTTTTCAGAGCGCTATCTGCAGTTATATGAAGTTTGAAATAAGTCAAAACTACCACATTCTCAGCAGTTTGGAAGTATCGCAAATCACATAAATCTATCCAATACAATATAATACGCATGTATCCGTCCTCAAATGCACAAAATTTTGCGTTTCCAGCGAGTTATCGGCGTTTTTTCTGAGTCTCGTTGAGGAATTTCTGATGCTGTAAATCTGCCCAGAATCGAGATTTTGCTTTAGAAATGCGTTACATGACAGAACCCAGCACCAAATACATCATATCCCGTGTTTTCAGAGTGCTATTCTCAGTTTTACAAACTTTGGAATAAGATGAAATCACGCTTTTCTGCGCAGATTTTTACAATCAAAAAGTACATATTCCTATCCAGGACATCATAATATATATGAATCCATCGACAAAAACATTATATTTCGTGTTTCAAGAGCGCTATCTGCACTTATATGAAGTTTGAAATAAGTCAAAATTACTACATTCTGAGCAGTATCAAAGTATCGCAAACCACATAAATCTTTCCAGTACAACATAATACGCATGAATCCGTTTTCAAATGCACAAAATTTTGCGTTCCTAGCAAGCTATCAGCGTTTTTTCTGAGTCTTGTTGAGAAATTCTTGATGCTGTAAATCTGCTCAGAATCAAGATTTTGCTTCAGAAATGCGTTACATGGCAGGATCTAGCACCAAATACATCATATTTCGTGTTTTTAAAGTGCTATTCTCAGTTTTACAAACTTTGGAATGAGTTGGAATCACGCTTTTCCGCGCAGATTTTCCCAATCAAAAAGTTCATATTGCTATCCAGGACATCATGATATGTATGAATCCATCGACAAAAACATCATATTTCGTGTTTTCAGAGCGCTATCTGCAGTTATATGAAGCTTGAAATAAGTCAAAATTACCACATTCTGAGCAGTTTTCAGAGTATCGCAAATCACATAAATCCATATAATACAACATAATACGCATGAATACGTCCTCAAATGCACAAAATTTTGCGTTTCCAGCGAGTTATCGGCGTTTTTTCTGAGTCTCGTTGAGAGATTTTTGATGCTGTTAATCTGCTATTCTCAGTTTTACAAACTTTGGAATAAGTTGAAATCACGCTCTTCCGCGCAGATTTCCAGAATCAAAAAGTTCATATTCCTATACAGGACATCATGATATGTATGAATCCATCGACATGCTGTAAATCTGCTCAGAATCGAGATTTTGCTTTAGAAATGCATTACATGGTAGAATCTAGCACCAATACCTCATATTTCGTGTTTTCAGAGTGCTTTTCCTCAGTTTTACAAACTTTGGAATAAGATGGAATCACGCTTTTCTGCGCAGATTTTCACAATGAAAAAGTTCATATTCCTATCCAGGACATCATAATATCTATGAATCCGTCGACAAAAACATTATATTTTGTGTTTTCAGAGCGCTATCTGCAGTTATATGAAATTTAAAATAAGTCAAAATTACCACATTCTGAGCAGTTTCAAAGTATCGCAATTCACATGAATCTATCCAATACAACATAATACGCATGAATCCGTCCTCAAATGCACAAAATTTTGCGTTTCCAGCGAGTTATCGGCGTTTTTTTCTGAGTCTCGTTGAGGA
Source organism: Dromius quadrimaculatus (assembly GCA_963989225.1). Lineage (NCBI taxonomy): Eukaryota > Metazoa > Arthropoda > Insecta > Coleoptera > Carabidae > Dromius > Dromius quadrimaculatus. The sequence goes on along the minus strand of OZ022328.1, from coordinate 31,282,354 downwards.
ATTTCTGATGCTGTAAATCTGCCCAGAATCGAGATTTTGCTTTAGAAATGCGTTACATGACAGAACCCAGCACCAAATACATCATATCCCGTGTTTTCAGAGTGCTATTCTCAGTTTTACAAACTTTGGAATAAGATGAAAATCACGCTTTTCTGCGCAGATTTTTACAATGAAAAAGTTCATATTCCTATCCAGGACATCATGATATGTATGAATCCATCGACAAAAACATCATATTTCGAGTTTTCAGAGCGCTATCTGCAGTTATATGAAATTCAAAATAAGTCAAAATTACCACATTCTGAGCAGTTTCAAAGTATCGCAATTCACATGAATCTATCCAATACAACATAATACGCATGAATCCGTCCTCAAATGCACAAAATATTTGCGTTTCCAGCGAGTTATCGGCGTTTTTTCTAAGTCTCGTTGAGAAATTTTTGATGCTGTAAATCTGCTCAGAATCGAGATTCTGCTTCAGAAATGCGTTATATGGCGGATTCTAGCACCAAATACATCATATTTCGTGTTTTTAAAGTGCTATTTTCAGTTTTACAAACTTTGGAATGAGTTGAAATCACGCTTTCCCGCGCAGATTTTGACAATCAAAAAGTTCATATTCCTATCCAGGCCATCATAATATGTATGAATCCATCGACAAAAACATCATATTTCGTGTTTTCAGAGCGCTATCTGCAGTTATATGAAGTTTGAAATTAGTCAAAATTACCACATTCTCAGCAGTTTGGAAGTATCGCAAATCACATAAATCTATCCAATACAACATAATACGCATGTATCCGTCCTCAAATGCACAAAATTTTGCGTTCCCAGCGAGTTATCGGCGTTTTTTCTGAGTCTCGTTGAGAGATTTTTGAAGCTGTTTATCTGCTCAGAATCGAGAATTTGCTTGAGAAATGCGTTATATGGCAGAATCTAGCACCAAATACATCATATTTCGTGTTTTTAGAGTGCTATTCTCAGTTTTACAAACTTTGGAATAAGTTGAAATCACGCTTTTCCGCGCAGATTTTCACAATCAAAAAGTACATATTCCTATCCAGGACATCATAATATGTATGAATCCATCGACAAAAACATTTTATTCCGTGTTTTCAGAGCGCTATCAGCAGTTATATGAAGTTTGAAATAAGTCAAAATTACTACATTCTGAGCAGTTTCAAAGTATCGCAAACCACATCAATCTTTCCAGTACAACATAATACGCATAAATCCGTTCTCAAATGCACAAAATTTTGCGTTTCCAGTAAGTTATCGGCGTTTTTTCTGTGTCTCGTTGAGAAATTCTTGATGCTGTAAATCTGCTCAGAATCAAGATTTTGCTTTAGAAATGCGTTACATGGCAGAATCTAGCACCAAATACATCATATTTCGTGTTTTTAAAGTGCTATTCTCAGTTTTACAAACTTTGGAATAAGTTGGAATCACGCTTTTCCGCGCAGATTTTCCCAATCAAAAAGTTCATATTCCTATCCAGGACATCAGAATATGTATGAATCCATCGACAAAAACATCATATTTCGTGTTTCAGAGCGCTATCAGCAGTTATATGAAATTTGGAATAAGTCAAAATTACTACATTCTAAGCAGTTTCAAAGTATCGCAAATCACATAAATCTATCAAATACAACATAATACGCATGAATCCGTTCTCAAATGCACAAAATTCTGCGTTTCCAGCGAGTAAACGGCGTTTTTTCTGAGTCTTGTTGAAAATTTTTTGATGCTGTAAATCTGCTCAGAATCAGGATTTTGCTTCAGAAATGCGTTATATGGCAGAATCAAGCACCAAATACATCATATATCATGTTTTTAGAGTGCTATTCTCAGTTTTACAAACTTTGGAATAAGTTGAAATCACGCTTTTCCGCGCAGATTTTCACAATCAAAAAGTTCATATTCCTATCCAGGACATCATGATATGTATGAATCCATCGACAAAAACATCATATTTTGTGTTTTCAGAGCGCTATCTGCAGTTATATGAAATTTGAAATAAGTCAAAATTACCACATTCTGAGCAGTTTCAAAGTATCGCAATTCACATGAATCTATCCAATACAACATAATACGAATAAATCCGTCCTCAAATGCACAAAATTTTGCGTTTCCAGCGAGTTATCGGCGTTCTTTCTGAGTCTCGTTGAGGAATTTCTGATGCTGTAAATCTGCTCAGAATCGAGATTTTGCTCCAGAAATGCGTGACATGGCAGAATCTAGCACCAAATACATCATATTCCGTGTTTTTAGAGTGCTATTCCCAGTTTTACAAACTTTGGAATGAGCTAAAATCACGCTTTTCCGCGCAGATTTATACAATCAAAAAGTTCATATTCCTATCCAGGACATCATAATATGTATGAATCAATCGACAAAAACATCATATTCCGTGTTTCCAGAGCGCTATCTGCAGTTATATGAAATTTGAAATAAGTAAAAATTATCACATTCTAAGCAGTTTCAAAGTATCGCAAATCACATAAATCTATCCAATACAACATAATACGCATGAATCCGTTCTCAAATGCACAAAATTTTGCGTTTCCAGCAAGTTATCGGCGTTTCTTCTGAGTCTCGTTAAGAGATGTTTGATGCTGGTAATCTGCTCAGAATCGAGATTTTTTCACAGAAATGCGTTATAAGGCAGAATCTAGCACCAAATACATCATATTTTGTGTTTTTAGAGCGCTATTCTCAGTTTTACAAACTTTGGAATAAGTTGAAATCACGCTTTTCCGCGCAGATTTTCACAATCAATAAGTTCATATTCCTATACAGGACATCATGATATGTATGAATCCATCGACAAAAACATCATATTTCGTGTTTTCAGAGCGCTATCTGCAGTTATATGAAGCTTGAAATAAGTCAAAATTACCACATTCTGAGCAGTTTCAGAGTATCGCAAATCACATAAATCCATATAATACAACATAATACGCATGAATACGTCCTCAAATGCACAAAATTTTGCGTTTCCAGCGAGTTATCGGCGTTTTTTTCGAGTCTCGTTGAGGAATTTTTGATGCTGTAGTTCTGCTCAGAATCGAGAATTTGCTTGAGAAATGCGTTATATGGCAGAATCTAGCACCAAATACATCATATTTCGTGTTTTTAGAGTGCTATTCTCAGTTTTACAAACTTTGGAATAAGTTGAAATCACGCTTTTCCGCGCAAATTTTCACAATCAAAAAGTACATATTCCTATCCAGGACATCATAATATATATGAATCCATCGACAAAAACATTTTATTCCGTGTTTTCAGAGCGCTATCAGCAGTTATATGAAGTTTGAAATAAGTCAAAATTACTACATTCTGAGCAGTTTCAAAGTATCGCAAACCACATAAATCTTTCCAGTACAACATAATACGCATAAATCCGTTCTCAAATGCACAAAATTTTGCGTTTCTAGTAAATTATCGGCGTTTTTTCTGAGTCTCGTTGAGAAATTCTTGATGCTGTAAATCTGCTCAGAATCAAGATTTTGCTTTAGAAATGCGTAACATGGCAGAATCTAGCACCAAATACATCATATTTCGTGTTTTTAAAGTGCTATTCTCAGTTTTACAAACTTTGGAATAAGTTGGAATCACGCTTTTCCGCGCAGATTTTCCCAATCAAAAAGTTCATATTCCTATCCAGGACATCAGGATATGTATGAATCCATCGACAAAAACATCATATTTCGTGTTTTCAGAGCGCTATCAGCAGTTATATGAAATTTGGAATAAGTCAAAATTACTACATTCTAAGCAGTTTCAAATTATCGCAAATCACATAAATCTATCAAATACAACATAATACGCATGAATCCGTTCTCAAATGCACAAAATTTTGCGTTTCCAGCGAGTTATCGGCGTTTTTTCTGAGTCTCGTTGAGAAATTTTTGATGCTGTAAATCTGCTCAGAATCGGGATTTTGCTTCAGAAATGCGTTATATGGCAAAATCAAGCACCAAATACATCATATATCATGTTTTTAGAGTGCTATTCTCAGTTTTACAAACTTTGGAATAAGTTGAAATCACGCTTTTCCGCGCAGATTTTCACAATCAAAAAGTTCATATTCCTATCCAGGACATCATGATATGTATGAATCCATCGACAAAAACATCATATTTTGTGTTTTCGGAGCGCTATCTGCAGTTATATGAAATTTGAAATAAGTCAAAATTACCACATTCTGAGCAGTTTCAAAGTATCGCAATTCACATGAATCTATCCAATACAACATAATACGAATGAATCCGTCCCTCAAATGCACAGAATTTTGCGTTTCCAGCGAGTTATCGGCGTTCTTTCTGAGTCTCGTTGAGGAATTTCTGATGCTGTAAATCTGCTCAGAATCGAGATTTTGCTCCAGAAATGCGTGACATGGCAGAATCTAGCACCAAATACATCATATTCCGTGTTTTTAGAGTGCTATTCCCAGTTTTACAAACTTTGGAATAAGCTAAAATCACGCTTTTCCGCGCAGATTGATACAATCAAAAAGTTCATATTCCTATCGAGGACATCATAATATGTATGAATCAATCGACAAAAACATCATATTTCGTGTTTCCAGAGCGCTATCTGCAGTTATATGAAATTTGAAATAAGTAAAAATTATCACATTCTAAGCAGTTTCAAAGTATCGCAAATCACATAAATCTATCCAATACCACATAATACGCATGAATCCGTTCTCAAATGCACAAAATTTTGCGTTTCCAGCGAGTTATCGGCGTTTCTTCTGAGTCTCGTTAAGAGATGTTTGATGCTAGTAATCTGCTCAGAATCAAGATTTTTTCACAGAAATGCGTTATAAGGCAGAATCTAGCACCAAATACATCATATTTTGTGTTTTTAGAGTGCTATTCTAGGTTTGACAAACTTTGGTATAAGTTGAAATCACGCTTTTTCGCGCAGATTTTCACAATCAAAAAGTTCATATTTCTATCCAGGACATCATGATATGTATGAATCCATCGACAAATACATCATATTTCGTGTTTTAAGAGCGCTATCTGCAGTTATATGAAGTTTGAGATAAGTCAAAATTACCACATTCTGAGCAGTTTCAAAGTATCGCAAATCACATAAATCTATCCAATACAACATAATACGCATGAATCCGTCCTCAAATGCACAAAGTTTTGCGTTTCCAGCGAGTTATCGGCGTTTTTTCTGAGTCTCGTTGAGAAATTTTTGATGCTGTAGATCTGCCCAGAATCGGGATTTTGCTCCAGAACCGCGTTATATGGCAGAATCTAGCACCAAATACATCATATTCCCTGGTTTTAGAGTGCTATTCTCAGTTTTACAAACTTTGGAATAAGTTGAAATCACGCTTTTCCGCGCAGATTTTCACAATCAATAAGTTCATATTCCTATACAGGACATCATGATATGTATGAATCCATCGACAAAAACATCATATTTCGTGTTTTCAGAGCGCTATCAGCAGTTATATGAAATTTGGAATAAGTCAAAATTACTACATTCTAAGCAGTTTCAAATTATCGCAAATCACATAAATCTATCAAATACAACATAATACGCATGAATCCGTTCTCAAATGCACAAAATTTTGCGTTTCCAGCGAGTTATCGGCGTTTTTTCTGAGTCTCGTTGAGAAATTTTTGATGCTGTAAATCTGCTCAGAATCGGGATTTTGCTTCAGAAATGCGTTATATGGCAAAATAAAGCACCAAATACATCATATATCATGTTTTTAGAGTGCTATTTCTCAGTTTTACAAACTTTGGAATAAGTTGAAATCACGCTTTTCCGCGCAGATTTTCACAATCAAAAAGTTCATATTCCTATCCAGGACATCATGATATGTATGAATCCATCGACAAAAACATCATATTTTGTGTTTTCAGAGCGCTATCTGCAGTTATATGAAATTTGAAATAAGTCAAAATTACCACATTCTGAGCAGTTTCAAAGTATCGCAATTCACATGAATCTATCCAATACAACATAATACGAATGAATCCGTCCTCAAATGCACAGAATTTTGCGTTTCCAGCGAGTTATCGGCGTTCTTTCTGAGTCTCGTTGAGGAATTTCTGATGCTGTAAATCTGCTCAGAATTGAGATTTTGCTCCAGAAATGCGTGACATGGCAGAATCTAGCACCAAATACATCATATTCCGTGTTTTTAGAGTGCTATTCCCAGTTTTACAAACTTTGGAATAAGCTAAAATCACGCTTTTCCGCGCAGATTGATACAATCAAAAAGTTCATATTCCTATCCAGGACATCATAATATGTATGAATCAATCGACAAAAACATCATATTTCGTGTTTCCAGAGCGCTATCTGCAGTTATATGAAATTTGAAATAAGTAAAAATTATCACATTCTAAGCAGTTTCAAAGTATCGCAAATCACATAAATCTATCCAATACAACATAATACGCATGAATCCGTTCTCAAATGCACAAAATTTTGCGTTTCCAGCGAGTTATCGGCGTTTCTTCTGAGTCTCGTTAAGAGATGTTTGATGCTGGTAATCTGCTCAGAATCAAGATTTTTTCACAGAAATGCGTTATAAGGCAGAATCTAGCACCAAATACATCATATTTTGTGTTTTTAGAGTGCTATTCTAGGTTTTACAAACTTTGGTATAAGTTGAAATCACGCTTTTTCGCGCAGATTTTCACAATCAAAAAGTTCATATTTCTATCCAGGACATCATGATATGTATGAATCCATCGACAAATACATCATATTTCGTGTTTTAAGAGCGCTATCTGCAGTTATATGAAGTTTCAGATAAGTCAAAATTACCACATTCTGAGCAGTTTCAAAGTATCGCAAATCACATAAATCTATCCAATACAACATAATACGCATGAATCCGTCCTCAAATGCACAAAGTTTTTGCGTTTCCAGCGAGTTATCGGCGTTTTTTCTGAGTCTCGTTGAGAAATTTTTGATGCTGTAGATCTGCCCAGAATCGGGATTTTGCTCCAGAACCGCGTTATATGGCAGAATCTAGCACCAAATACATCATATTCCCTGGTTTTAGAGTGCTATTCTCAGTTTTACAAACTTTGGAATAAGTTGAAATCACGCTTTTCCGCGCAGATTTTCACAATCAATAAGTTCATATTCCTATACAGGACATCATGATATGTATGAATCCATCGACAAAAACATCATATTTCGTGTTTTCAGAGCGCTATCTGCAGTTATATGAAGCTTGAAATAAGTCAAAATTACCACATTCTGAGCAGTTTCAGAGTATCGCAAATCACATAAATCCATATAATACAACATAATACGCATGAATACGTCCTCAAATGCACAAAATTTTGCGTTTCCAGCGAGTTATTGGCGTTTTTTCCGAGTCTCGTTGAGGAATTTTTGATGCTGTAGTTCTGCTCAAAATCGAGATTTTGCTCCAGAAACGCGTTATATGGCAGAATCTAGCACCAAATACATCATATTTCGTGTTTTTAGAGTGCTATTCTCAGTTTTACAAACTTTGGAATAAGTTGAAATCACGCTTTCCTGCGCAGATTTTCACAATCAAAAAGTTCATATACCTATCCAGGACATCATGATATGTATGAATCCATCGACAAAAACATCATATTTCGTGTTTTCAGAGCGCTATCAGCAGTTATATGAAGTTTGAAAGAAGTCAAAATCACCACATTCTGAGCAGTTTCAAAGTATCGCAAATCACATAAATCTATCCAATACAACATAATACGCATGAATCCGTCCTCAAATGCACAAAATTTCGCGTTTTAAGCGAGTTAT
>OZ022328.1:31208588-31274366 GCA_963989225.1 Dromius quadrimaculatus | reverse complement strand
CCAGCGAGTTATCGGCGTTTTTTTCTGAGTCTCATTGAGAAATTTTTAATGCTGGTAAATCTGCTCATAAACAAGATTCTGCTTCAAAAATGCGTTATATGGCAGAATCCAGCACCAAATACATCATATTACGTGTTTTTAGAGAGCAATTTTCAGTTTAACAAACTCTTGAATAAGTTGAAATCACGCTTTTCCGCGCAGATTTTCACGATCAAAACGTTCATATCCCTATCCAGGACATCATGATATGTATGAATCCTTCGACAAAAAACATAAAATTCCGTGTTTTCAGAGCGCTATTTGCAGTTATATGAAGTTTGGAATAAGTCAAAATTACCACATTCTGAGCGGTTTCCAAGTATCGCGAATCACATAAATCGATCCAATTACAACATAATACGCAATAATCTGTCCTGAAATGCACAAAATTTCGCTTTTCCAGCGAGTTATCAGCGTTTTTCCTGAGTCTCGTTGAGAAATTTTTTGATGCTGTCAATCTCCTCAGAATCAAGATTTAGAGTAAAAAATGCGTTATATGGCAGAATCTTGCACCAAATACATCATATTTCGTGTTTTTAGAAGTGCTATTCTCAGTCCTACAAACTTTGGAATAAGTTGAAAACACGCTTCTCCGCGCTAATTTTCACAAATCAAAAAGTTCATATCCTATTCAGGACTTCATAACATGTATGAATCCATCGACAAAAACATCATATTTCGTGTTCTCAGAGCGCTATCTGCAGTGATATGAAGTTTGAATTGAGTCAAAATTACCTACATTCTCAGCAGTTTTAAAGTATCGCAAATCACATAAATCTATATAATACGACATAATACGCACGGATCCCGTTCTCAAATGCACAAAATTTTGCGTTTCCAGCGAGTTATCAGCGTTATTTCTGAATCTCGTTGAGGAATTTTTTGATGCTGTAAATCTACTCAGATCAAGATTTTGCTTCAAAACAAGCTTTATATGGCAGAATCCATCACCAAATACATCATATTTCGTGTTTTTAGAGAGCTGTTTTCGATTTTACAAACTTTGGAATAAGTTGAAATCACGCTTTTCTGCGCAGATTTTCACAAACAAAAAGTTTATATTCCTATTCAGGGACTTCATAATATGTATGAATCTATCGACAAAAACATCATATTGCGTGTTTCAGAGCACTATCTGCAGTTATATTAATTTTAAAATAAGTCAAAATTACCACATTCTGAGCAGTTTCAAAGTATCGCAAATCACATGAATCTATCCAATACAACATGATACGCATGAATTAGTCCTCGAATGCACAAAATTTTGCGATTCCAGCGAGTTATCCGCATTGTTTCTGGGTCTTGCTGTGAAATTTTTCATGCTGTAAATCTGCTCAGAATCAAGATTTGGCTTCAAAAATGCGTTATATGGCAGAATCTAGCACCAAGTACATCATATTTCATATTTTTTAGAGTGCTATTTTCAGTTTTACAAACTCTGGAATAAGTTGAAATCACGCTTTTCGCGCAGATTTTCATAATCAAAAAGTTCATATTCTCATTCAAGACTTCATAATATGTATGAAGCCATCGACAGAAACATCATATTTCGTGTTTTCAGAGCGCTATCTGCAGTTATATGAAGTTTGAAATAAGTCAAAATTACCACATTTCTGAGTAGTTTGAAAGTATCGCAAATCACATAAATCTTATCCAATACAACATAATACGCATGAATCCGTCCGCAAATGCACAAAATTTTGCGTTTCCAGCGAGTTATCAGCGTTTTTTCTGAGTCTCGTTGAGGAATCTTTGATGCTGTTAATCTACTCACAATCAAGATTTTGCTTTATAAATGCGTTATAGGGCAGAACCTAGCACCAAATACATCATACTTGTGTCTCTTAGAGTGTCATTCTCAGTTTTAAAAACTTTGGAATAAGTTGGAATCACGCTTTTTCCGCGCAGATTTTCACAATCAAAAAGTCAATATTCCTATCCAGGGACATCTTGATATGTATGAATATATCGAGAGAAACATCATATTCCGTGTTTTTCAGAGCGCTATCTGCAGTAATATGAAGTTTGAAATAAGTCAAAATTTACCACATCCTGAGCAGTTTCAAAGTAGCGCAAATCACATGAATCTATCCAATACAACATAATACGCAAGAATCCGTCCTCAAATGCACAAATTCTGCGTTTCCAGCGAGTTATCGGCGTTTTTCCTGAGTCTCGTTGAGAAATTTCTGATGCTGTAAATCTGCTCAGAATCGAGATTTTGCTTCAGAAATGCGTTACATGGCAGAATCTAGCACCAAATACATCATATTTCGTGTTTTCAGAGTGCCTATTCTCAGTTTTACAAACTTTGGAATAAGTTGGAATCACGCTTCTTCCGCGTAGATTTTCCCGATCAAAAAGTTCATATTCTCAACCAGGACAACATGATTATGTATGAATCCATCGACAATAACATCATATTTCTTGTTTTCAGAGCGCTATCTGCAGTTATATGGAGTTTGGAATAAGTCAGAATTACCACATTCTGAGCAGTTTGAAAGTATCGCAAATCACATAAATCTATCCAATACAACATAATACGCATGAACCCGTCCCCAAGTGCACAAAATTTTGCGTTTCCAGCGAGTTATCAGCGTTTTTTCTGAGTCTCGTTGAGAGATTTTTGATGCTGTAAATCTGCCCAGAATCAGGATTTTGCTCAGAAATGCGTTATATGGCAGAACCTAGCACCAAATACATCAAACTTTGTGTTCTTAGAGTGCTATTCTCAGTTTTAAAAACCTTTGGAATTAGTTGGAATCACGCTTTTCCGCGCAAGATTTTCACAATCAAAAAAGTTCATATCCCTATCCAGGACTCCATGATATGTATGAATCCATCGACAAAAACATCATATTTCGTGTTTCCAGAGCGCTGTCTGCAGTTATATGAAGTTTGGAATAAGTCAAAATTACCACATTTTGGGCAGTCTCAAAGTATCGCAAATCACATAAATCTATCCAATACAACATAATACGCATGAATCCGTCCTCAAACGCACAAAACATTGCGTTTCCAGCGAGTAATCAGCGTTCTTTCTGAGTCTCGTTGAGAAATCTATGATGCTGTAAATCTACTTAGAATCAAGATTTTGCTTCAAAAATGCGTTATATGGCAGAATCTAGCACCAAATACCTCATATATCGTGTTTTCAGAGTGCTATTTTACAGTTTTACAAACTCTGGAATAAGTTGAAATCACGCCTTCACGCGCAGATTCTCACAATCAAAAAGTTCATATCCCTATTCAGGACTTCATAATATGTATGAATCCATCGACGGAAAACATCATATTCCGTGTTTTCAGAGCGCTATCAGCAGTTATATGAAGTTTGAAATAAGTCAAAATTGCCACATTTTGAGCAGTTTCAAAGTATAGCAAATCACATAAATCTATCCAATACAACATAATACGTATGAACCCGTCCCTAAATGCACAAAATTTGGCGTTTCCAGCGAGTTATAAGCGTTTTTTTTGAGTCTCGTTGAGAAATTTCTGATGCTGTAGATCTGTTTAGAATCATATTTCGTGTTGAGCGCTATCTGCAGTTATATGAAGTTCAGAATAAGTCTAAATTACCACATTCTGAGCAGTTCCAAAGTATAGAAAATCACATAAATCTATCCAATACAACATAATACGCATGAATCCGTCCTCAAATGCACAAAATTTTGCGTTTCCAGCAAGATATCAGCGTTTCTTCTGAGTCTGGTTGAGAAATTTCTGATGCTGTAAATCTGCTCAGAATCAAGATTTTGCTCCAGAAATGCGTTATATGGCAGAATCTAGCACCAAATACATCATATTACGTGTTTTTAGAGTGCTATCCTCAGTTTTACAAACTTTGGAATAAGTTGAAATCACGCTTTTCCGCGCAGATTTTCACAATCAAAAAGTTCATATTCCTATCCAGGACATCATGATATGTATAAATCCATCGACAAAAACATCATATTTCGTGTTTTCAGAGCGCTATCTGCAGTTATATAAAGTTTGAAATAAGTCAAAATTGCCACATTCTGAGCAGTTTCAGAGTATCGCAAATCAAATGAATCTATCCAATACAACATAATACGCATGAATCCGTCCTCAAATGCACAAAATTCTGCGTTTCCAGCGAGTTATCGGCGTTTTTTCCGAGTCTCGTTGAGAAATTTCTGATGCTGTAAAATCTGCTCAGAATCGAGATTTTGCTTCAGAAATGCGTTACATGGCAGAATCTAGCCCCAAATACATCATATTTCGTGTTTTCAGAGTGCTATTCTCAGTTTAACAAACTTTGAAATTAGTTAAAATCATGCTTCCCGCGTAGATTTTTCCAATCAAAAAGTTCATATTCCTATCCAGGACATCATGATATGTATGAATCCCTTGACAAAAACATCATATTTCATGTTTTCAAAGCGCTATCTGCAGTTATATGGAGTTTGGAATAAGTCAGAATTACCACATTCTGAGCAGTTTCAAAGTATCGCAAATCACATTAATCTATCCAATACAACATAATACGCATGAATCCGTCTTCAAATGCACGAGAGTTTGCGTTTCCAGGGAGTTATCGGCGTTTTTTCTTAGTCTTGTTGAGAAATTTTTGATGCTGTAAATCTGCTCAGAATCAAGATTTTGCTTCAGAAATGCGTTACATGGCAGAATCTAGCAACAAATACATCATATTTTGTGTTTTCAGAGTGCTATTCTCAGTTTTACAAACTTTGGAATAAGTTGAAATCAAGCTCCTTCGCGCAGATTTTCTTAATCAAAAAATTCATATTCCAATCCAGGACATCATGATATGTATGAATCCATCGACAAAAACACTATATTACGTGTTTTCAGGGTGCTTTCTGCAGTTATATGAAGTTTGGAATAAGTAAGAATTACCACATTCTGAGCAGTTTCAAAGTATCTAAAATCACATAAATCTATCCAATACAACCTAATACGCATGAATCCGTCCTCAAATGCACAAAATTTTGCGTTCCCAGCGAGTTATTGGCGTTTTTTCTGAGTCTCGTTGAGAAATTTCTGATGCTGTAAATCTGCTAAGAATCGAGATTTTGCTTCAGGAATGCGTTACATATCAGAACCTAGCACCAAATACATCATATCTTGTGTTTTTGGAGTGCTATTCTCAGTTTTACAAACTTTGGAACAAGTTAAAATCACGCTTTTCCGCGCAGATTTTTCCAATCAAAAAGTTCATATTCCTATCCAGGACATCATGATATGTATGAATCCATCGACAAAAACATCATATTTCGTTATATGGCAGAATCTAGCACCAAATACCTCATATTTCGTGTTTTCAGAGTGCTATTCTCAGTTTTACAAACTTTAAAATAAGTTGAAATCACGCTTTGCCGCGCAGATTTCCAAAATCAAAAAGTTCATATTTCTATCCAGGACATCATGATATGTATGAATCCATCGAAAAAAACATCATATTTCGTATTTTGAGAGCGCTATCTGCAGTAATATGAAATTTGGAATAAGTCAAAATTACCACATTCTAAGCAGTTTCAAAGTATCGCAAATCACATAAATCTATCAAATACAACATAATACGCATGAATCCGTTCTGAGATGCACAATTTTGCGTTCCTAGCGAGTTATCGGCGTTTTTTCTGAGTCTCGTTGAGAAATTTTTGATGCTATTAATCTGCTCAGAATCGAGAATTTGCTTGAGAAATGCGTTATATGGCAGAATCTAGCACCAAATACATCATATTTCGTGTTTTCAGAGTGCTATTCTCAGTTCTACAAACTTTGGAATAAGTTGAAATCACGCTTTGCCGCGTAGATTTTCACAATCAAAAAGTTCATATTCCAATCCAGGACATCATGATATGTATGAATCCATCGACAAAAACATCATATTTCGTGTTTTCAGAGTGCTATCTGCAGTTATATGAAGTTTGGAGTAAGTAAGAATTACCACATTCTGAGCAGTTTCAAAGTATCTCAAATCACATAAATCTATCCAATACATCCTAATACGCATGAATATGTCCTCAAATGCACAAAATTCTGCGTTTCCAGCGAGTTATCGGCGATTTTTCCGAGTCTCGTTGAGAAATTTCTGATGCTGTAAATCTGCTCAGAATCGAGATTTTGCTACAGAAATGCGTTACATGGCAGAATCTAGCCCCAAATACATCATATTTCGTGTTTTCAGATTGCTATTCTCAGTTTTACAAACTTTGGAATAAGTTGAAATCATGCTTCTCCGCGTAGATTTTTCCAATCAAAAAGTTCATATTCTTATCCAGGACATCATGATATGTATGGATCAATCGACAGAAACATCATATTTCTTGTTTTCAGAGCGCTATCTGCAGTTATATGGAGTTTGGATTAAGTCAGAATTACTACATTCTGAGCAGTTTCAAAGTATCGCAATTCGCATAAATCTATCCAATACACATAATACGCATGAATCCGTCCTCAAATGCACAAAATTTTGGTTTTCCAGCACGTTATCGGCGTTTTTTCTGAGTCTCGTTGAGAAATTCCTGATGCTGTTAATCTGCTCAGAATCAAGATTTTGCTTCAGAAATGCGTTACATGGCAGAATCTAGCACCAAATACATGATATTTTGTGTTTTCAGATTGCTATTCTCAGTTTTACAAACTTTGGAATAAGTTGAAATCACGCTTTTTCGCGCAGATTTTTACAATCAAAAAGTTCATATCCCTATCCAGGACATCATGATATGTATGAATCCATCGACAAAAACATCATATTTCGTGTTTTCAGAGTGCTATCAGCAGTTATATGAAGTTTGAAATAAGTCAAAATTACCACATTCTGAGCAGTTTCAAAGTATCGCAAATCACATGAATCTATCCAATATAACATAATACGCATGAATCCGTCCTCAAATGCACAAAATTCTGCGTTTCCAGCGAGTTATCGGCGTTTTTTCTGAGTCTCGTTGAGAAATTTCTGAAGCTGTAAATCTGCTCAGAATCAAGATTTTGCTTCAGAAATGCGTTACATGGCAGAACCTAGCACCAAATACATCATATTTTGTGTTTTCAGAGTGCTATCCTCAGTTTTACAAACTTTGGAATAAGTTGAAATCACGCTCCTCCGCGCAGATTTTCCCAATTAAAAAGTTCATATCCCTTTCCAGGACATCATGATATGTATGAATCCATCGACAAAAACATCATATTCCGTTTTTTAAGAGCGCTATCTGCAGTTATATGAAATTTAAAATAAGTCAAAATTACCACATTCTGAGCAGTTTCATAGTATCGCAATTCACATGAATCTATCCAATACAACATAATACGCATGAATCCGTCCTCAAATGCACAAAATTTTGCGTTTCCAGCGAGTTATCGGCGTTTTTTCTGAGTCTCGTTGAGGAATTTCTGATGCTGTAAATCTGCCCAGAATCAGGATTTTGCTTCAGAAATGCGTTATATGGCAGAATCTAGCACCAAATACATCATATTCCGTGTTTTTAGAGTGCTATTCTCAGTTTTACAAACTTTGGCATAATTTAAAATCACGCTTTTCCGCGCAGATTTCCACAATCAAAAAGTTCATATTTCTATCCAGGACAACATAATATGTATGAATCCATCGACAAAAACATCATATTCCGTGTTTTCAGAGCGCTATCTGCAGTTATATGAAATTTGGAATGAGTCAAAATTGCCACATTCTAAGCAGTTTCAAAGTATCGCAAATCACATAAATCTATCAAATACAACATAATACGCATGGATCCGTTCTCAAATGCACAAAATTTTGCGTTTCCAGCGAGTTATCGGCGTTTTTTCTGAGTCTCGTTGAGAAATTTTTGATGCTGTTAATCTGCTCAGAATCGAGATTTTGCTTCAGAAATGCGTTATATGGCGGAATCTAGCACCATATACATCATATTTCGTGTTTTTAGAATGCTATTTTCAGTTTTACAAATTTTGGAATAAGTTGAAATCACGCTTTTCCGCGCAGATTTTGACAATCAAAGAGTTCATATTCCTATCCAGGACATCATGATATGTATAAATCCATCGACAAAAACATCATATTTAGTGTTTTCAGAGCGCTATCTGCAGTTATATGAAGTTTGAAATAAGTCAAAATTACCACATTCTGAGCAGTTTCAAAGTATTGCAAATCACATAAATCTATCAAATACAATCCGTCCTCAAATGCACAAAATTTTGCGTTTCCAGTAAGTTATCAGCGTTTTTTCTGAGTCTCGTTGAGAAATTTTTGATGTAAATCTGCTCAGAATCAAGATTTCGCTAGAAAAATGCGTTATATAGCAGAATCTAGCACCAAATACATCATTTTTCGTGTTTTAAGAGTGCTATTTTCAGTTTTACAAACTTTGAGAAAAGTTGAAATCAAGCTTTTCCGCGCGGATTTTCACAATCAAAAAGTTAATATTCCCATTCAGGACTTTATAATATGTATGAATCCATCGACAAAAACATCATATTTCGTGTTTTCAGAGCGCTATCTGCAGTTATATGAAGTTTGAAATAAGTCAGAATTACCACATTCTGCGCAGTTTCAAAGTATCGCGAATCACATGAATCTATTCAATACAACACAATACGCATGAGTCCTCAAATGCACAAAATTTTGCGTTTCCAGCGAGTTATCAGCGTTTTTTCTGAGTCTCGTTGAGGAATTTTTGATGCTGTAAATCTGCTCAGAATCAAGATTTTGCTTCAAAAATGCGTTATATGGCAGAATCTTGCGCCAAATATATCATATTTTGTGTTTTTAGAGTGCTCTTCTCAGTTTCACAAACTTTGGGATAAGTTGAAATCACGCTCTTCCGCGCAGATTTTCACAATCAAAAAGCTCATATTTCTATTCAGGACTTCATGATATGTATAAATCCATCGACAGAAAAATCATATTTCGTGTTTTCAGAGCGCTATCTGCAGTTATATGAAGTTTGGAATGAGTTAAAATTGTCACATTCTGAGCAGTTTCAAAGTAAAGCAAATCATATAAATCTATCCAATACAACATAATACGCATGAACCCGTCCCCGAATGCACAAAATTTTGCGTTTCCAGCGAGTTATCAGCGTTTTTTCTGAGTCTCGTTGAGAGATTTTTGATGCTGTAAATCTGCTCAGAATCAAGATTTTGCTTCAAAAATGCGTTATATGGCAGAACCTAGCACCAAATACATCATACTTCGTGTTCTTAGACTGCTATTCTCAGTTTTAAAAACTTTGGAATAAGTTGGAATCACGCTTCTCCGCGTAGATTTTCCCAATCAAAGAGTTCATATTCCCATTCAGGACTTCATTATATGTATGAATCCATCGACAAAAACATCATATTTCGTGTTTTCAGAGCGCTATCTGCAGTTATATGAAGTTTGGAATAAGTTAAAATTGCCACATTCTGAGCAGTTTCAAAGTATAGCAAATCATATAAATCTATCCAATACAACATAATACGCATGAACCCGTCCCCGAGTGCACAAAGTTTTGCGTTTCCATCGAGTTATCGGCGTTTTTTCTGAGTCTCGTTGAAAAATTTCTGATGCTGTGAATCTGCTTAGAATCAAGATTTTGCTATATAAATGCGTTACATGGCAGAATCTAGCACCAAATATCTCATATTTCGTGTTTTCAGAGTGCTATTCTCAGTTTTACAAACATTGGAATAAGTTGAAATCACGCTTTTCCGCGCAGATTTTCACAATCAAAAAGTTCATATTCCTATCCAGGACATCATAATATGTTTAAATCCATCGACAAAAACATCATATTTCGTGTTTTCAGAGCGCTAACTGCAGTTATATGAAATTTGAAATAAGTCAGAATTACCACATTTTGAGCAGTTTCAAAGTATCGCAATTCACGAAAATCTATCCAATACACATAATACGCATGAATACGTCCTCAAATGCACAAAATTCTGCGTTTCCAGCGAGTTATCGGCGTTTTTTCTGAGTCTCGTTGAGAAATTTCTGATGCTGTAAATCTGCTCAGAATCGAGATTTTGCTTCAGAAATGCGTTACATGGCAGAATCTAGCACCAAATACATCATATTTCGTGTTTTCAGAGTGCTATCCTCAGTTTTACAAACTTTGGAATGAGTTGAAATCACGCTTTTCCGCGCAGATTTTCCCAATCAAAAAGTTCATATTCCTATCCAGGACATTGTGATATGTATGAATCCATCGACAAAAACATCCAATTTCGTGTTTTCAGAGTGCAATTTGCAGTTATATGAAGTTTGGAATAAGTAAGAATTACCACATTTTAAGCAGTTTCAAAGTATCGCAAATCACATAAATCTATCCAATACAACCTGATACGCATGAATCCGTCCTCAAATGCACAAAATTTTGCGTTTCCAGCGAGTTATCGGCGTTTTTTTCTGAGTCTCGTTGAGAGATTTTTGATGCTGTAAATCTGCTCAGAATCGAGAATTTGCTTGAGAAATGCGTTATATGGCAGAATCTAGCACCAAATACATCATATTTCGTGTTTTTAGAGTGCTATTCTCAGTTTTATAAACTTTGGAATAAGTTGAAATCACGCTTTTCCGCGCAGATTTTCACAATCAAAAAGTACATATTCCTATCCAGGACATCATAATATGTATGAATCCATCGACAAAAACATCATATTCCGTGTTTTCAGAGCGCTATCTGCAGTTATATGAAGTTTGAAATAAGTCAAAATTACTACATTCTGAGCAGTTTCAAAATATCGCAAACCACATAAATCTTTCCAATACAACATAATACGCATGAATCCGTTCTCAAATGCACAAAATTTTGCGTTTCTAGCGAGTTATCGGCGTTTTTTCTGAGTCTCGTTGAGAAATTTTTGATGCTTTAAATCTGCTCAGAATCAAGATTTTTCTTCAGAAATGCGTTACATGGCAGAATCTAGCACCAAATACATCATATTTCGTGTTCTTAAAGTGCTATTCTCAGTTTTACAAACTTTGGAATAAGTTGAAATCACGCTTTTCCGCGCAGATTTTCCCAATCAAAAAGTTCATATTCCTATCCAGAACATAATGATATGTATGAATCCATCGACATGCTGTAAATCTGCTCAGAATCGAGATTTTGCTTTAAAAATGCATTACATGGTAGAATCTAGCACCAAATACCTCATATTTCGTGTTTTTAGAGTGCTATTCTCAGTTTTACAAACTTTGGAATAAGATGAAATCACGCTTTTCTGCGCAGATTTTCACAATGAAAAAGTTCATATTCCTATCCAGGACATCATGATATGTATGAATCCATCGACAAAAACATCATATTTCGTGTTTTCAGAGCGCTATCTGCAGTTATATGAAATTTGAAATAAATCAGAATTACCACATTCTGAGCAGTTTCAAAGTATCGAAATTCACATAAATCTATCCAATACAACATAATACGCATGAATCCGTCCTCAAATGCACAAAATTTTGCGTTTTCAGCAAGTTATCGGCGTTTTTTCTGAGTCTCGTTGAGAAATTTTTGATGCTGTAAATCTGCTCAGAATCGAGATTTTGCTTCAGAAATGCGTTGTATGGCAAAATCTAGCACCAAATACATCATATTCCGTGTTTTTAGAGTGTTATTCTCAGTTTTACAAACTTTGGAATAAGTTGAAATCACGCTGTTCCGCGCAGATTTTCACAATCAAAAAGTCCATATTCCTATCCAGGACATCATAATATGTATGAATCCATCGACAAAAACATTATATTTCGTGTTTCCAGAGCGCTATCTGTAGTTATATGAAATTTAAAATAAGTCAAATTTCCCACATTCTGAGCAGTTTCAAAGTATCGCAATTCACATGAATCTATCTAATACAACCTGATACGCATGAATCCGTCCTCAAATGCACAAAATTTTGCGTTTTCAGCGAGTTATCGGCGTTTTCTCTAAGTCTCGTTGAGAAATTTTTGATGCTGTAAATCTGCTCAGAATCAAGATTTTGCTTCAGAAATGCGTTATATGGCGGATTCTATCACCAAATACATCATATCTCGTGTTTTTAGAGTGCTATTTTCAGTTTTACCTACTTTGGAATAAGTTGAAATCACGCTTTTCCGCGCAGATTTTGACAATTAGAAAGTTCATATTCCTATCCAGGCCATCATAATATGTATGAATCCATCGACAAAAACATCATATTTCGTGTTTTCAGAGCGCTATCTGCTGTTATATGGAGTTTGAAATAAGTCAAAATTACCACATTCTCAGCAGTTTGGAAGTATCGCAAATCACATAAATCAATCCAATACAACATAATACGCATGTATCCGTCCTCAAATGCACAAAATTTTGCGTTTCCAGCGAGTTATCGGCGTTTTTTCTGAGTCTCGTTGAGAGATTTTTGATGCTGTTAATCTGCTTAGAATCGAGAATTTGCTTGAGAAATGCGTTATATGGCAGAATCTAGCACCAAATACATCATATTTCGTGTTTTTAGAGTGCTATTCTCAGTTTTACAAACTTTGGAATAAGTTGAAATCACGCTTTTCCGCGCAGATTTTCCCAATCAAAAAGTCCATATTCCTATCCAGAACATAATGATATGTATGAATCCATCGACATGCTGTAAATCTGCTCAGAATCGAGATTTTGCTTTAGAAATGCATTACATGGTAGAATCTAGCACCAAATACCTCATATTTCGTGTTTTCAGAGTGCTATTCTCAGTTTTACAAACTTTGGAATAAGATGAAATCACGCTTTTCTGCGCAGATTTTCACAATAAAAAAGTTCATATTCCTATCCAGGACATCATGATATGTATGAATCCATCGACAAAAACATCATATTTCGTGTTTTCAGAGCGCTATCTGCAGTTATATGAAATTAGAAATAAATCAATATACCTCATTCTGAGCAGTTTCAAAGTATCGCAATTCACATAAATCTATCCAATACAACATAATACGCATGAATCCATCCTCAAATGCACAAAATTTTGCGTTTTCAGCAAGTTATTGGCGTTTTTTCTAAGTCTCGTTGAGAAATTTTTGATGCTGTAAATCTGCTCAGAATCGAGATTTTGCTTCAGAAATGCGTTGTATGGCAAAATCTAGCACCAAATACATCATTTTCCGTGTTTTTAGAGTGTTATTCTCAGTTTTACAAACTTTGGAATAAATTGAAATCACGCTGTTCCGCGCAGATTTTCACATCAAAAAGTCCATATTCCTATCCAGGACATCATAATATGTATGAATCCATCGACAAAAACATTATATTTCGTGTTTTCAGAGCGCTATCTGCAGTTATATGAAATTTAAAATAAGTCAAAATTACCACATTCTGAGCAGTTTCAAAGTATCGCAATTCACATGAATCTATCCAATTGTCATAGTTGCTAGAACATTCAAATGTGATAGTAGAATCAGAGTATGATGAGAAAAAAAACAATGTGTTTGACATATATGTATTGTAAATCTGTCATTTTTTCAAGTTACGTTTATGTTATTAATTTTGTAAAATAAAGAACCTGTGAGGTGATTTTGTGCACGGATAGTGTTTTAATTACCTCAAATCGAACATTTGGCGACCGTGACAGGACTTTACGCGGAAAAAAGAAAGTGCCTTCAGGCCGGGAGAGTGCGCGAAAAGAGAATCGGTGAATGTACGCTCGGTCTACGTAGGTTTTCGCGGTTTTCGCGTTGCGTGGAGTAAAAGGACAGTTTTTTGGTGATTAAAGTGTTGTTTGCGCGGCTGCATTCTCCCGCGGAACAAGCTTTTTTGCATTTATCGTGATGGAAAACTTAAAAAACGGCGTTCCGTTCTCCGTAGAGCGTTCATACGGGCTTCAAATCAGCTAGGAGCTCTATTTAGTGAGGAAGGTAGTAATGCAGAAGAGATTGAAGCCAAATATGAAATGCTGCTGGAGAAAGAAGAGGCTTTAAAGGTAGCTGATGAAGATATTTTCACCAAGATGGTAGAGCTGAATGCAACAGAAGACGAGCTGACAAAAGAACTGGAAGAATGTGATGAGTATACCGAAAAATTCAAGAAATTAAAAGTTTCATACAAATCACATAATCAGGCAACAACAACAACCGTTAGTGATAGAAATAGTAGTTGCATGACTAATACACGTAAGTACAATTTACCTCAAATTGAATTTAAAAAATTTGGCGGTGATCTCAAAGAATGGCTGCCGTTTTGGAGCCAATTTAGGAAAATACACGAGGATGCTGACATTTTATCAGAAGACAAATTTCAATATTTATTGCTGGCAATTGCTCCCAACACAAGGGCACGAGAACTGATAGAGAGTTATCCGCCAACAGGTGCTAATTATGAAGAAGCTATGGAAAGTCTGAAAGCAAGGTTCGGTAGAGATGATTTACTTGTGGAAGTCTACGTCCGAGGATTGCTGAAATTAATAGTTAATAATGCAATTACAAATCAGAGCAAATGCAGTCTAATTAGTCTATATGATAAAATAGAAACGCAGTTGCCTGCTTTGGAGACTTTGGGTATAACCTCTGATACATATGCGGCAATGTTGTATCCACTGGTTGAATCCTGCTTGTCCGAGGATTTGATACGAGCTTGGCAAAGATGCAGCGATTTTCCGAGGGGTGGAAATGCATCCTTAAAAGATCGACTGACGAAATTAATCTCGTTAATGAAATCCGAGGTCGAAGGTGAAGAGCGTATCGCAATGGCACTAGATGGTTTTGGATTAGGAGTTAGCGAAAGGTCCAAGAGGACTAAAGCAAAATCAGTGGAAAATAGTTTTCCAACAGCTTCAGGATTATTGAATTATGAATCAAACAGGTGTCTTTTCTGCGATGGAAATCATTGCCCAGAAAAATGTTTCAAAGCTCAAAACATGACACTTGAGCAAAAAAGGAAAATCCTCACAGACAAAAGAGCTTGTTTTCGGTGCGCGAAGACTGGCCACCTGGGAAGAAAATGTCGCGAACGTATGAGATGCGTGTTGTGTGGCAAACAGCATATCGTGATACTTTGCCCGGACTTGTCGAACAAGAATAGTACGGGAAAACCTGCTCGTGCGGAGTCAAAATCGGGATCCGTGGAAGAAAACGCGAAGAATGCTGAGACGGAAGCCGTTTTAGCCAATTATACGGGAACTCCGGTATTTTTACAAACGCTGCGGGTAAAAATGCGAAACGATAATGTAAGGGTCAGCAAATTCAGAGTTTGCTGAACTCTGACAAAATTGAGGAATGAATATAGATAGTCAAAAAATTTTTTTTTGATTTTCTTGTGAGGATACTTTTTTTTTGTCTTTAAATTTTTTCTGTACATATCCCTTCGCATATCACCAGACATGCCTAAAGTTGCTGATGAAAGTAAAGTAGTCATTTTAAATACTTATATGAATTAAAGTTTCAAAGATAATTTTTTTCAAAATTGTAATTTGCCGTATTACTTTGGAGCCATTCACAAAAAAATAATAAATAATTCATAGTTGTTATATCAAACGTTTAGTTCAAAATTTATCAAAATGAAAGACCGATCGCGAGAATTCGAGTATATTTTAATCAATAGTCCGCATAATAGTGGTGCTGTGGAATTTCTCAGGAATCTTGTGATAGAGGATCCAGCCTTCTTTGAATTAAGTACTCATTTTCAAAATGTGAATGAAACCGTTGATGAGTTCAAAACACGACTCTGGTTGAGTGACCCAGTATATAATGATCCATTCAATTACAATTTGGAAGACGTGGAGTGGAAAGAATTTCTCATGAACACTCAATTTGTAACAGGTCTTAGACCACAGATAAGAAGTAAAGTATTGACAGAAATAAAAATAAAAGATTTATGTTTGATAGAAGACCAGTACGAGATATGTTAATTTGCTAAATTTATTGAAAGTAATGAATGTAACCAGATTCAGACAAATAGAAATGATCCAAATATAATTAATAAGACTAGTTGTAATAATGATGAAAATATCGAGGATGAAGATAGATATAGCGAAGAAAATTACGTATTAACGAATGAAGGAGATTATTTAGAGTTAAACTTAGAAGTAGGAGAAAAGTCAGAAGATACGAGTAAAGAAGACATGGATATGGAAGAAAGTGAAATGATAGAATCAGAATTAGTAGATAGTGACCAAGAGGAAATAGGTCGGTTTAAGATAGATTTCTGGAAAAAGATATTTTCAAAGATGGATATAAAAGGTAGTAAAATGGATGATTTAGAATTAGAAGATAGTGACCAAGAGGAAATAGGTCAGTTTACGGAAGATATTGAGAGAAATATGTTTTTAAAGATAGAGATAAAAGAAGAAGAAATGATAGATTCAGAGTTAGAAGAGAGCGGCCAAGTGAAAATAGAGCAGTTTACGGCAGATATAGAGAGAAAGATATTTGTGAATGAAACAGAAACAAGAAGTCTAGAGCAAGAAGAAAATAAAAAGGAAGCTGCGAGAGAAATAAAGAAGTTGATTATAGATTCAATTACTTTTGGAGATTTTGAAGACGGGGAAATTGAAGAATTGATTTTGGTGGCACAGGATGATGCCAGAGACAAAGCGAAGGTCACAGACACAAGTTTCACTGAAAGTAACGTTCTCGAAGAGGATGCTGAATTTTTTAAGAATATCTTATGGGATTCCTTGACTTTTGTAGAACAAGAGAAAATGATTCCAGAGTTTTCATCGATGCAGTTGACGGAAGTAACAGATCCGGTAAGCATAAGTGTACATAACCCAATTGTATTTTATAGCAAGTGCATAGCGGAGGATGAGTATTTCGCAACAGGATTCGTTCAAAACAGGATGATCAGTCAGACGTGGAAATCTCATAGGATCAGGTACAGAGCCTACGACAAGAGGACCTTTCACAGTGGAATTTTCAGAAAACTCGACCATTGGCAAGGATACAAGCTATACATAACAGTTAGAGGTAATTCATTGTTACAAAAGTTGATCAGATTTGTAATAGGTTTTATTCTATTCGGTTTTGGAAATAGTAATATCTGTTATCCTAAAGTCAATTTTGTCATCCGATTAAATTTGAATGGTTTTATAAAATGCAGAAAACGAAGATAACTCAAATTTACGTCATGATTTTGGATAGAATCAACTTAGAAATTATTATTCTTGTCTTTTCGAATATATTTTCCATTTATTCTTGTTTTAAATAATTTTTATTGCAGTTTCAATGAAATTTGATTCATTTTTATGTCAACGTAATCATTTTGAAGCTAAAAGATATAGTGTGTGGTCATCAGAATTTTCTTCATTGTTTTTAAAATTATTTTATTCACGACTAACAGCTATAGAACAAAAATATGAATTTTTTCAACAGTAGATTCAAATAAGTAATTTTGCTACGTTTGGTATTATGAGATGGTTGAGGATACAAGTAAAGTTTAATCTAGATTTGTTTACACGGATGCCACCCAAGGAGCACACAGTTTCAAAGCAGATGTTATGTCTTATCATGGCGTTACAGTAACTTACAATATCTTGAAATTATAAAACTTTGAAACTATTAACTCTTATAACACTTTTTCGAGCCTCAGAAACTATTCTGCAACGTTATGAGGAATAGTACACAAGTTGCAAGTTGTTACAACGTTTTAAACACGTTGCATATTTCAGTCGTTCAATGATTCTATATAGGAAGTTTCGTAGACCTTCTATAAACGATATATAACATGGTTATTTCAACGTCATAATTTTAACTTCAGACTAAGTTATTACAACGTTCTAAGTATGTCGCATATTTTAGGTGATCAAACGTTCTATAAAAAGTTTCGTTAACCTTTCATGAACGATATAGAAGAAGGTTATTCCAACGTTTTATTTTGCCTTTCAATCAAGTCACAAGAACTTTTAAAACTTAGAATCTACTACAACGTATTTCTTGTAGCAATACAGTAGTTTATATGATTATATTATATAACTTGTCAAATAACCCATTAAACATAATGTTATATAACGCTTGAAGACTGTCAATAGTGAATATGTTGATTCATTCAGTTTGACAATCAAGAGTTAATATGTTTTCTAATATTGGCAAAGTTAAAAAGCAATATAGACATACATCGAGTTATTATAGGAAAGTTAAAAATTATCAAAAGCATGCACAATTGAATTATAAAAGTCATGATATTCCATCAACCTCTACTAATAATAGTTTGTGCTGTGAAGAAATACAAGTTATACGGAATACAAATACTGAACCTCATATATTTGCAACCAATGAAGTTTCTGTTTGGCCTGCCAATAAAACTACCAATTTGGAGAATCATAGTTTAATCGAAGATGACAGAAATGAATCAACAAGTGGAAGTGAAGGAACTGATGATGATTTTTTTGATATGAACAAGGAACCACTACACGAAGAACTAAAATCATGGGCCATAACTCATAGAATAACTCACCGTGCGATAAATGATTTATTAGTCTTATTGCATAATTCTTCAATTTTAAAAAACATCACACTGAAACTACCTAGAAACAGTAGAACATTATTGCAAACCACTAGAAATGTTAAAATTGTACATATGGGTCCTGATCCTAACGGTAGATTTTGGTATAATGGCTTGAGAAGCTGTATCGAAGACATTTGTACGCAACTTGCAATGGAATCAAAATCCTTTATTATACCGCTGAAATTGAATTTCAATATTGATGGTCTGCCACTGCACCACAGTTCAAAATATGAGTTTTGGCCCATTATAGCTATTATTGATAATCAACCTTCTCTGCCGGCAATGGTTATAGCTATTTATTACGGACAACAGAAGCCCAATTTAGCAGAATTCCTAGCTGAATTTATTAATGAATTGATTGATATTTTGGAAAATGGCATCAAAATTCATGATAAACTTATAACTATACAAATAAGATGCTTTATTTGTGATTCTCCAGCTAGAGCTTTTTTAAAAGGTGAAAATATTATTTTATTCATGTGAGTAATGGTAAGATTATTTCCTATTCTATTTGATTGCAGGTATAGTAAACTTCAATCATCGTCATGGTTGTACTAAGTGTGAAACGGAGGGCCAGTATTTCATGAATGGTCATCACATGAGCTTTCATCGTTTAAATGCCAAATTAAGAACTGATTTTTCTTTCCGTAATAGATTGGATGAAGATCATCACAAAGATAATTCTCCAATTGAAAAACTTCCCATAGATTTAGTTGCTGATTTTCCTATAGCTGACTCATTGCATTTATTAGATTTAGGATTGATGAAAAAATGTTTATTGGGCTCATGGAAGCTTAAATTTCAGAACAAAATGGTCCGCAAAAAATATAGTAGAAATATCTAACTTACTACAACTAAGCAATAAAACTATGCCAATTGAAATACATCGAGCTGTGGGAGGTTTAGATACATTAAAATACTGGAAAGGTCTTGAATTCAGAACATTCCTGCTGTACCTGGGGCCTGTTCTTCTCAAAGATTTTTTAGAACCAGAAGTGTATCATCACTATCTGTTGTTATTTTGTGCCGTCACTATATGTATGACAGATGAATATGTTAAATATTTAGATATTGCAAATGATTTATTGAATGATTATATAGAAGGATTCGTTAATATATATGGCATTGATTCCATAGGAAGCAATGTTCATAATCTACATCATTTAGTTGATGATGTAAAAAGATTTGGGCCATTACCTACTATAAGTGCATATCCATTTGAAAACACTCTATACCACATAAAATTATTACTACGCCACGGAAATAAGCCTCTTTCTCAAGTAGCTAGGAGATTAAGTGAATATTCTAAATTGCAATTGACAAAATCACCTGAATTGAAATATCCTTTCACTAAAAAAGAGAATAAATTTATTTGTCATGATCTTCTAGAATGTAGACAAGTATTTTATAATTTACATGTAAAAGAGGGATTAGTTTTGAAAAATGACAATTCTAATTCTTGGTTTCTAACTCATGAAAATGACATAGTATCATTCAAAAATGCAACTTATTTTGGAAACAAATTATTCATATACGGACAAAGTTTGAGAGAAAAGCATGATTTCTTTGACAAGCCATTCAAATCATCATTTATAAATATTTTTATATCAATTGTTGGATTCAATTCTCCTGAACTATACAAGTTGACTGATATTAAATGTAAACTAGTAACATTAGAATACACAAATAAAATCGTTTTTATTCCTTTGATACATACACTAGCATCATGTACAAAAAAACTATAATTATAAATGTTCAACTAGAGTATAAAAAATATATGAAAAAAACTTATCCAATAATTTATGTTAAATATTTGTGCAATTTATGTCTGATCTTTATACGGCTGTTCATCATTAATTTCACCTGTATCTTCGTTTAATGAATTTGCGTCTAAGTTTGCGTTCAACACAGCACCGGTGTCGGTCTCCAAATTTAATTTAACTCTTTTTCTAGAATATGTAGTTCGTGGAGTAGATGTTCTCCTACAAGTTTCTCTCGGTGCTGCTCGTATACCACTGTATTTTAATACAGCATTTTTAAAGAAATTTTCATGTGTAATTTCATTGTATTTTTGATCCACGCTTTTAACTATAATATAAAACAAACGATTTATTCCATGTAAAGCACTGAAATTCAGCTTGTTTCCACTTCTAGATAGCCCTGTCCACGAGTATTTGGTTAATAATACGCGGTCGATTAATTTTTCTATCAACATATATGCTACACGTTTTCCTTCATATCCACAATTTGAATAATCCTGCTTGAAACGTTCTGCCTGGAAGAAATATGAAAAACAAAAATGAATTCTGCAAACGACTTGAACATAAAACTTTACAATTTTTTTGAAAAAAATTGAGTCTGAAAGTTTTTCCTCTAAATTATTCAATTCATCAACCGTTTTCACTGGTAACGAAAATAAATCATCTTGATTTTCATCTGTATTTTCTGTCAAATTTTGAAGATTATACAAATCTCTTTTTTTTGATTGTTCGAGCAATGAAATTATGTGATCTACTTTTGTATTCAGTTTTGCCATTTCCCCATTCACGTATTCTCTCACTACGGATATTACAGAATTAATTAGGTATAAAACTCAGTTTATTCATCTCATTTTTTAATTCATTCGATGCAATATATTCTTTATCTATCACAGGCTGATCAATTGCACAGTCCAGAACATTTCCATCTTGCAAAATCACTGGTATTGACTCAATTGTATAATCTGCAAGGTGAAAACACGTAGTGAATTAACTTACGAATGAATTTTTCACAAAATAATTTTACCTGATATTGAAAGATTATCATCAGATTTTCCTGTTACATTATTTTGTGACATATTGGAGGAGGTATCGTTTGGAATAATTGAGCTCGTGGTACTATTTCCATTTTGCAAAGCATATAAACGATTATTATAATCATCAGTAATATTTTTCAATAATTGAGTTCTTCCAGGATTCATACGTTTCTCATTAATATTGGCAAAATAACTGGAATGAAAAATATAGATCATTGGAAAAAATATCTCCTCAGGCTATAAATAATGTATACCTCTCTTCCTCATCAGTGTCTTTGAATTCAACAAGTTGTCTTTCGAATTCGAGAGCATCAGTAAGATTCTTCACACCTGATCTCTTTACAGTACATTTATATTTCTTCCAACTAATTTCGGGAAGAGCACAACTCACCCTTAAAGATTCCCAATTGTCCCCTCTGGGAAAATATAGGGTATTGTTTATCACCCAGTTATCCGGCACAGTAGTCAGAAATATTTTCTTATTTTCTATTGTTTTTACCACACTAAACGAAGACATTGCAAAGACAATCACATCTGTTTACAACTACGTAGCTTAGAACACATAACCACACTTCTCTGTCGTTGCTATCGTTCTAACTGAGTCATATAAGAGTTGTATTAACTCCTATAAAACTATTGTCTATCTTCAGTATGTTCTTAGTTTCATAATAGTTTTAGAAACGCCTCTAAAAACTTGTTAACAATAGTATATATTTTAGTTCCAATTGGGATTTATTGTAGTTTATCTATGTTCTATTACGTTTCTCATGAATGATTGTTCATATTAAAATTTGAACAGCCATATTATGTATTATATAACGTCAAAATAACTTTCATAACATATTTTGAACAGAGGCCATTTTCTCAAACAAATTATTAGAACTGAAAGTCAGCCATTGTTACGAAAGAAACTCTTTTCATCAAATTGTTGTGTTTTTTTCATGGAAATTATTGGTTTATCAGTTTTTTTCTCCTAATAGAAATGAATAATTACTAATTGGAAATATTTACATAATTTCTAATGCAACTTCTTATTTTCTCAAATTTCAATATCTAATAATAAATTTCTATTAATAATCAGCATTTTCAAGGCCCCTCAATTTTATTGCCAGTAAAACAGCTACTTCCATCAGTAAAATTAATTTTGTTCATGAATTTCGAGATATAACGTGTCTTTCAGTCTTATTTCTATTTAGGTGATCCATAACTGATGATATTAAAGTTCGACATTACAAGTCTCATAAATATAATAACGTTTGACTAACTTTATATGTATATAATATAGCA
Organism: Dromius quadrimaculatus; assembly: GCA_963989225.1. Classification (NCBI taxonomy): domain Eukaryota; kingdom Metazoa; phylum Arthropoda; class Insecta; order Coleoptera; family Carabidae; genus Dromius; species Dromius quadrimaculatus. The sequence goes on along the minus strand of OZ022328.1, from coordinate 31,251,830 downwards.
TAGTTGTGACTCTGTCATATATTATATTGTAAAAATGATGAAGAATGCTGTGAAGACGACAATGAAACTTTGTTGAAGAAGATTTTGTGAAGTTGTTTGATCAAAAATAATAACATAGTTGTGACTCTGTTACATATTATATCGTACAAATTACTAAGAACATTATGAAGACGACAGTAAAACTTTGTTGAAGAAGGTTGTGTGAAGTTGTAACACAGTAAAATAAAGCCAATATATGTAAGTTGTTCATCGGTTATAACAATAGTTGCGTAAAAGGAAATGGGACCAATATATGTGAGTTATTTAGTGGTTGTAACAATTGTTGTATGATGGTGAATGTAACAATGTAATAAAGTTGCATAGATTCCCCAGACTATAGTTAGTAACGTCATATCGACGTAAATGTCTCCTGTTTGAAGTTTTCTTACAGATATATAAGAAGTTACAGAGTTTTAAGCAAAGTTTGACAAACGTATCTGAGACTGTTTTGAGACCAAACTGTGCTCCTTGGGCAGGTAGTAATTTTGTCACATACTCAGGAATTTGGCTCTCCTGTCCGTTGGTAGCCAACTTGTGCTTTAGAATTGCGGTCATTTTTAGCTGCAAATCCAAATCCCAAGTGTTTTGTGAATATTAAATTTAAATAGTTTTGGTGCACCGGATGCCAGGGCATATGTAATTGATATGATCCCCAGGAAGTTGCTTCTCCTGTCCGCGAGGTAGGCAACCAGAGCTTCAGTTTGGAGATTTTATTTTGTAAATCATAAGGATTAAGATTAGAAAGAATCTGAGAATAGAGTGTATTTAGCGAACATAATTTCAATAAGTTGTAGGATTTCAGGCAAATAAGGGATTTATGAGATTTTTATTTTTCCAAGACTTTGTGATAATTGTCTGTCGGTGATTTTATATCAGTTATTGATGGAGTTGATACTAAGAGTTTCAATTAGAAAAACCGATTATGTAAGATGATTTGTGAAGTGTTGAAAGAGTTTCTGAGATTTTTTCTAAAGATGGGTATGAAAATACAAATAAATTGAAATTATGGTAGTTTAGTCCGAACTAAATCTCTGGTGGGTAATTAAGAAATGAAATTTTGAATAAATGATTAAGGTTAAGTGACGTTAATAGCAATTATATGAGATTTATGGCCAAAATCTCATTTAATAAAAAAAGATGTCAAGATTATTTTATGTAGTATTATGTAGCGAATTTCTAAGCAATTATTTTAAGATTGTACTGCAGAATATGTCCACTTGTTTCAGTGTATCAAGACTACTCTCCTGCTGTTGAGACAAAAGTTGAGTAAGAATAACCATGACGGGGGTAAGAAGAAAAAAAATTTTAAGAGATCAATGAAGGAGGGAAGAACAAATTCACAAAAAGTTCGGCAACTGAAGGTTCAATCATGACGATTCCAACAAAATGGGTTAAATCAAGACGATCTAATGGCGACTACAAAACTGCTGTTTACACGAACCAAAATTCATGTGACAAAGCAGCAGTGGGTCATCGGAAACATCGCATTCAAAACAACAATCATCAGCAAAAAAATCACACGACAAAAACTGATACCCGAGAAAGCAGTGCCAGTAATTATTCATGAAACCCAGTGCCCAACATCGAACACTTCTGAATGTGCAGTGAATTTCCCCCACAAAACTATTACACAAACCCCCCCGAAAACATCACCATTGAAATGAGTGGCCATGTAGAGACATTAAGTGTAATAATTAGGTCAAGGTTGAAGAAATGTCCATATAACAATAGTAATTTCCAAATTTTTTCTAAATTGTGCTTTAGAGAAAGCAAATTTCTAAGAAGGGGAGGATTGTAAGGGTCAGCAAATTCAGAGTTTGCTGAACTCTGACGAAATTGAGGAATGTGCTTTCTTGCAAGCAAGCAATAGAGGTATATGAACTATTTGTAAATACGATTGACGTCAATAACGAATATTGTTATATTAGCATTTTGGAATTGATATATAGAAGTCAATAAGTAAGTCAGTGACGATAGTTATGGGTTAGTCAAGTATGAGAAGTTAGTTAGTTATGAGTTAGTCAAGGAGGATGTAGTTAGTTAGTGATAATGTAGTTAGTGATAAGTTAGTTAGTGCGTGTGTTAAGAAGTTAGAAGTTTGTAAATATTCATCGATGTAGTTGGAGAGCCGGTGAGCAATCGGAGTTTGGTAATTAAATCTTTATATTCTTTATCCTTTTAAATACATTTTATTATTTGTTAAACGTGCAAATTATTCCAAGTCCTGTGCAAGTCATTCTCCCCTTTCAGAAGTATTCCAAGAGTAGATAAATACAAATATAATATCCTCACAGTTCAGCAAAGAACCCAATCTACCAAAATATAAATTTATTGTAAGTGGGAAACCCTTACAATAATGAGGAACGTGAAGTGCGCGCTATCTTAGATAGTGGATCGCAACGCTCGTATATCCTTAAAGACACTGCGCAAAAGATGAACTATTGTGTCAAGCGAACCGAGAAAGTAATACACGCGTTATTCGGTGGAACACAAACTACGGAACAGATACATCGCTGTTACGATGTAAGGTTGGCAAGCTTAGATAATAGTTTTTTTTGTAGGTTCGAGGTTTTGGACCAACCAATGATTTGTAATAGTATATCACCTGTTTATCCTGGAAGTTGGACGTCTGAATTACATCAAGAGAATATTACGTTGACCGATACTTGCGGCAATGAGCCAATAGAACTATTAATTGGTTCCGATGTTCTGGGCAAATTGTTCACTGGTAAAATCCAAATCCTATCTTGTGGCTTAGTAGCGACGCATACATTGCTAGGCTGGGTACTGACGGGGAAGGTGCCGAATAGTGAACCTACATCCAGTACTTCGATGACAGTAATATCCTTGCTGTACAAAGACTTGTCTATTGTGAATTTATGGGAGTTGGACGTGCTAGGAATCAGAGATCCTGGCGAAAAACAATCTAGGATTGATTTAGAAGAGGCTACCAAAAAGATGTTCAACGAAACCATAGGTGTGAACCAAGAGGGGCGTTATGAAGTATGTTTACCTTGGAAAGAAGGGCATCCACCGTTACCTTCCAATGAAAATCTGGCCAGAAAGAGATTGGAGTCGACCAAAAATAAACTGGTGCATACAGGTTATCATGCGGAATACGAAGAAGTATTTCAAGAATGGTTAAAGGAAGATATAATTGAGGAAGTACCTGAAGAAGAGTCGCATTTGTCAGCCCACTATTTACCACATCGGGCAGTAATAAAAGAGGAGAGTTTGACGACAAAAATACGTCCTGTGTTCGACGCATCCGCGAAGGAGAAGGGGAAACCAGCTCTAAATGATTGCCTAGAAAAAGGACCGAACCTCATAGAACTAATACCATCATTACTACTGCAATTCAGAAAGGAGAAGATAGGAGTGATATCTGACATGAGAAAAGCATTCTTGCAGATTAGTCTGAATAGGAACGACCGGGATTTTTTGCGATTCTTATGGAGGTCACAAGATGGAACTAGCAAAATTTTTCGGCATAGGCGGGTTGTGTTTGGGGTGAACTCCAGTCCGTTTCTACTGGGAGCAACCATACAATTCCACTTGAACAGATGTTTGGAGAATTGCGCAAACGAAAATACATCGTATTCCAGACTAACAATTGATAAATTATTGAAAGGGTTCTATGTAGACAATTGCGTGACGAGTCTACCGAGCATGGAGTCATTATTTGCATTTATCAAAGAAGCCACTGAAATCATGGCCGAAGGTAATTTCGATTTGAGAGGGTGGGAGTACAGCGGAAATCTGAGGAAGAGTTCGAATCCTGTACCAGAATTGGGAATAAATGGAATACAAGTTTGGACGTACTCACCATCAATCAACAATCAGTTGAACTTGAAGAGAAGATTACAAAGCGGGTCATACTTTCTACAGCACAAAGGATCTTCGACCCAATAGGTTCTACCTGCCCAGCAACCATTACACCAAAACTTTTATTACAAAAGATGTGGGCGCAAAAAATCAGTTGGGATGAAGAAGTAGATGAAGATTCCAAGAATATTTTTCGAAAATGGGTAAATGAATTACCTCAACTGTTAAAAATAGAGATTCCAAGATGGATTGAGGCTGAGACTGATTCACATATCAGCTTACACACTTATTGTGATGCCAGTGACGTAGCTTATGCTGCAGCGGTATTTCTGAGAATTGAAAAGCCAGATGAGGTGAAAGTTTACTTGCTTCAAGCTAAAAGCAGAGTTGCACCTATAAAAAAAATGACAATTCCCAGATTGGAGCTTCTAGCAGCATGTATTGGAGCTAGATTATATGCAAGTGTGCAGGAAGTATTGAGTTCAGTGAAAGAGAGCCAATTTTGGACCGATTCCACAACCGCTCTTTCCTGGATAAAAAGAGAAGACGAATGGGCAACATTTGTATGGAATAGAGTTAATGAAATTAGAAAGTTATTTCTAGTAAATTCATGGAGATATATGTATTGTAAATCTGTGATTTTTTCAAGTTATGTTTATGTTATTAATTTTGTAAAATAAAGAACCTGTGAGGTGATTTTGTACACGGATAGTGTTTTAATTACCTCAAATCGAACATTATGTCTACTGAAGATTTCCTGAAAACATTGAGGCGTTTTGTAGCAAGGCGGGGACGACCACGTATCATCTACACGGATAACGGAACAAACTTTTGTGGAACGGAGAATCTCTTCAAGCAGTTGAATTGGGAAGAGATAACGCAATATAGTTCTGCACAAAGAATCGTTTGGCGATTCAATCCACCCTCTGCTCCCTGGTGGGGAGGTTGGTGGGAGAGAATGATCGGCTTATTGAAACAGTTGTTGAAGAGAACATTAGGTCGGGCCAAACTTAGCAACGAAGAATTGTATACCGTATTATGCGACTGCGAAGCGATAATTAATTCTCGGCCACTAACTTATGTGTCTAATGAACTCAGTGATTTGATGCCGCTGACACCGGCGATGTTTATTCGAGAACTTACTGAAATCGGAGTGCCCGAGTGCGATTCGGTCGACGCGAACGCGTTAAACAGACATGCCCGTTATTTGCAAAACTTGCGGAATAATCTACGAAACAGATTCCGGATCGAGTATTTAGGACAATTGCAACGTTTTAATAAGTATAAAGTAACGGATAATGTGTCGGTTGGTGATATTGTACTGATCGGTAATGATAACGCAAAGCGCATCGACTGGCCATTAGGTCGAGTAATAGAACTTTTTCCTGGCAAAGACAATAAAACGCGTCTAGTATAACTAAAAACTGCTGGTGGTTCGTTGTTACGTCCGATACAACCACTATATCTATTGGAAGGAGCTCCTGCTGGTCCAGATCCAACGGACAAAGGACGAATGGAGCCTGCGGAAATTCCTGACAAAGCTGTGGACGGAATAAATTGTCCTGTTGTTGAGAAGAAATATGACGACTTCACTTTAAAAGGAAGTGAAGAAGAAATCAAGAATGCCAAAGTGTCCAAGTACGGGCGTAAAATCAAAACGCCACAAAGATTTGGGTTTAGTTAAGAGTAAAGCAACATTCTGTTTTATGATAAACATTTAGATTGTAAAATGTTTTCCAGGTGGGAGAGTGTCATAGTTGCTTGAACATTTGAATGTGATAGTAGAATCAGAGTATGATAAGAAAAAAAACAATGTGTTTGACATATATGTATTGTAAATCTGTCATTTTTTCAAGTTACGTTTATGTTATTAATTTTGTAAAATAAAGAACCTGTGAGGTGATTTTGTGCACGGATAGTGTTCTAATTACCTCAAATCGAACACCAATACAACATAATACGCACGATCCGTCCTCAAATGCACAAAATTTCGCGTTTCCAGCGAGTTATCGGCGTTTTTTCTGAGTCTCGTTGAGGAATTTCTGATGCTGTAAATCTGCCCAGAATCGAGATTTCGCTTCAGAAATGCGTTACATGGCAGAATCCAGCACCAAATACATCATATTTCGTGTTTTCAGAGTGCTATTCTCAGTTTTACAAACTTTTGAATAAGTTAAAATCACGCTTTTCCGCGCAGATTTCTACAATCATAAAGTTCATATTCCTATTCAGGACATCATAATATGTATGAATCCATCGACAAAAACATCATATTTCGTGTTTTCAAAGTGCTATCTGCAGTTATATGAAGTTTGGAATAAGTTAAAATTACCACATTCTGAGCAGTTTCAAAGTATCGCAAATCACATAAATCTATCCAATACAACAAAATACGCATGAATCCGTCCTCAAATGCACAAAATTTTGCGTTTCCAGCGAGTTATCGGCGTTTTCTCTGAGTCTCGTTGAGAAATTTTTGATGCTGTAAATCTGCCCAGAATCGAGATTCTGCTTCAGAAATGCGTTACATGGCAGAATCCAGCACCAAATACATCATATTTCGTGTTTTCAGAGTGCTATTCTCAGTTTTACAAACTTTGGAATAAGTTGAAATCACGCTTTTCCGCGCAGATTTTCCCAATAAAAAAGTTCATATTTCTATCCAGGACATCATGATATGAATGAATCAGTCGACAGAAACATCATATTTCGTGTTTCCAAAGCGCTATCTGCAGTTATATGAAATTTGAAATAAATCAAAATTACCACATTCTGAGCAGTTTCAAAGTATCGCAATTCACATAAATCTATCCAATACAACATAATACGCATGAATCCGTCCTCAAATGCACAAAATTTTGCGTTTTCAGCAAGTTATCGGCGTTTTTTCTGAGTCTCGTTGAGAAATTTTTGATGCTGTAAATCTGCTCAGAATCGAGATTTTGCTTCAGAAATGCGTTGTTTGGCAAAATCTAGCACCAAATACATCATATTCCGTGTTTTAAGAGTGCTATTCTCAGTTTCACAAACTTTGGAATAAGTTGAAATCACGCTGTTCCGCGCAGATTTTCACAATCAAAAAGTTCATATTCCTATTCAGGACTTCATGATATGTATAAATCCATCGACAAAAACATCATATTTTGTGTTTTCAGAGCACTATCTGCAGTTATATGAAGTTTGAAATAAGTCAAAATTTCCACATTCTGAGCAGTTCCAAAGTACCGCAAATCACATGAATCTATCCAATACATTATAATACGCATGAACGCGTCCTCAAATGCCCAAAATTCTGCGTTCCCAGCGAGTTATCAGCGTTTTTTCTGAGTCTCGTTGAGGAATTTCTGATGCTGTAAATCTACTCACAATCTAGATTTTGCTTCAGAACTGCGTTATATGGCAGAACCTTGCACCAAATACATCATATTTCGTGTTTTTAGAGTGCTATTCTCAGTCTTACAAACTTTGGAATAAGTTGAAATCACGCTTCTCCGCGCAGATTTTCACAATCAAAAAGTTCATATTCCCATTCAGGACTTCATTATATGTATGAATCCATCGACAAAAACATCATATCTCGTGTTTTCAGAGCGCTATCTGCAGTTATATAAAGTTTGGAATAAGTTAAAATTGCCACATTCTGAGCAGTTTCAAAGTATAGCAAATCATATAAATCTATCCAATACAACATAATACGCATAAACCCGTCCCCGAGTGCACAAAATTTTGCGTTTCCAGCGGGTTATCAGCGTTTTTTCTGAGTCTCGTTGAGAGATTTTTGATGCTGTAAATCTGCTCAGAATCAAGATTTTGCTTCAAAAATGCGTTATATGGCAGAACCTAGCACCAAATACCTCATATATCGTGTTTTCAGAGTGCTATTTACAGTTTTACAAACTCTGGAATAAGTTGAGATCACGCCTTTACGCGCAGATTTTCACAATCAAAAAGTTCATATCCCTATTCAGGACTTCATATTATGTATGAATCCATCGACAAAAACATCATATTCCGTGTTTTCAGAGCGCTATCAGCAGTTATATGAAGTTTGAAATAAGTCAAAATTGCCACATTTTGAGCAGTTTCAAAGTATAGCAAATCACATGAATCTATCCAATACAACATAATACGCAATAATCTGTCCTGAAATGCACAAAATTTCGCTTTTCCAGCGAGTTATCAGCGTTTTTCCTGAGTCTCGTTGAGAAATTTTTGATGCTGTTAATCTCCTCAGAATCAAGATTTAGCGTAAAAAATGTGTTATATGGCAGAATCTTGCACCAAATACATCATATTTCGTGTTTTTAGAGTGCTATTCTCAGTCCTACAAACTTTGGAATAAGTTGAAATCACGCTTCTCCGCGTTAATTTTCACAATCAAAAAGTTCATATTCCTATTCAGGACTTCATAACATGTATGAATCCATCGACAAAAACATCATATTTCGTGTTCTCAGAGCGCTATCTGCAGTGATATGAAGTTTGAATTGAGTCAAAATTACCACATTCTCAGCAGTTTCAAAGTATCGCAAATCACATAAATCTATATAATACGACATAATACGCACGGATCCGTTCTCAAATGCACAAAATTTTGGGTTTCCAGCGAGTTATCAGCGTTATTTCTGAATCTCGTTGAGAAATTTTTGATGCTGTAAATCTACTTAGAATCAAGATTTTGCTTCAAACAAGCTTTATATGGCAGAATCCATCACCAAATACATCATATTTCGTGTTTTTAGAGAGCTATTTTCGATTTTACAAACTTTGGAATAAGTTGAAATCACGCTTTTCTGCGCAGATTTTCACAAACAAAAAGTTTATATTCCTATTCAGGACTTCATAATATGTATGAATCTATCGACAAAAACATCATATTGCGTGTTTCAGAGCACTATCTGCAGTTATATTAATTTTAAAATAAGTCAAAATTACCACATTCTGAGCAGTTTCAAAGTATCGCAAATCACATGAATCTATCCAATACAACATGATACGCATGAATTAGTCCTCGAATGCACAAAATTTTGCGATTCCAGCGAGTTATCAGCATTGTTTCTGGGTCTTGCTGTGAAATTTTTCATACTGTAAATCTGCTCAGAATCAAGATTTGGCTTCAAAAATGCGTTATATGGTAGAATCTAGCACCAAGTACATCATATTTCATATTTTTAGAGTGCTATTTTCAGTTTTACAAACTCTGGGATAAGTTGAAATCACGCTTTTCCGCGCAGATTTTCATAATCAAAAAGTTCATATTCTCATTCAAGACTTCATAATATGTATGAAGCCATCGACAGAAACATCATATTTCGTGTTTTAAGAGCGCTATCTGCAGTTATATGAAGTTTGAAATAAGTCAAAATTACCACATTCTGAGTAGTTTGAAAGTATCGCAAATCACATAAATCTATCCAATACAACATAATACGCATGAATCCGTCCGCAAATGCACAAAATTTTGCGTTTCCAGCGAGTTATCAGCGTTTTTTCTGAGTCTCGTTGAGGAATCTTTGATGCTGTTAATCTACTCACAATCAAGATTTTGCTTTATAAATGCGTTATAGGGCAGAACCTAGCACCAAATACATCATACTTTGTGTTCTTAGAGTGCTATTCTCAGTTTTAAAAACTTTGGAATAAGTTGAAATCACGCTTTTCCGCGCAAATTTTCACAATCAAAAAGTCAATATTCCTATCCAGGACATCTTGATATGTATGAATCCATCGAGAAAAACATCATATTTCGTGTTTTCAGAGCGCTATCTGCAGTAATATGAAGTTTGAAATAAGTCAAAATTACCACATCCTGAGCAGTTTCAAAGTAGCGCAAATCACATGAATCTATCCAATACAACATAATACGCATGAATCCGTCCTCAAATGCACAAAATTTTGCGTTTCCAGCGAGTTATCGGCGTCTTTTCTGAGTCTCGTTGAGTAATTTTTGATGCTGTGAATCTGCTTAGAGTCGAGATTTTGCTCCAGAAATGCGTTATATGGCAGAATCTAGCACCAAATACATCATATTACGTGTTTTTAGAGTGCTATTCTCAGTTTTACAAACTTTGGAATAAGTTGAAATCACGCTTTTCCGCGCAGATTTTCACAATCAAAAAGTTCATATTCCTATCCAGGACATCATGATATGTATAAATCCATCGACAGAAAAATCATATTTCGTGTTTTCAGAGCGCTATCTACAGTTATATGAAGTTTGAAATTAGTCAAAATTGCCACATTCTGAGCACCTTCAAAGTATCGCAAATTACATGAATCTATCCAATACAACATAATACGCAAGAATCCGTCCTCAAATGCACAAAATTCTGCGTTTCCAGCGAGTTATCGGCGTTTTTTCTGAGTCTCGTTGAGAAATTTCTGATGCTGTAAATCTGCTCAGAATCGAGATTTTGCTTCAGAAATGCGTTACATGGCAGAATCTAGCACCAAATACATCATATTTCGTGTTTTCAGAGTGCTATTCTCAGTTTTACAAACTTTGGAATAAGTTGGAATCACGCTTCTCCGCGTAGATTTTCCCGATCAAAAAGTTCATATTCTCATCCAGGACAACATGATATGTATGAATCCATCGACAATAACATCATATTTCTTGTTTTCAGAGCGCTATCTGCAGTTATATGGAGTTTGGAATAAGTCAGAATTACCACATTCTGAGCAGTTTGAAAGTATCGCGAATCACATAAATCTATCCAATACAACATAATACGCATGAACCCGTCCCCGAGTGCACAAAATTTTGCGTTTCCAGCGAGTTATCAGCGTTTTTTCTGAGTCTCGTTGAGAGATTTTTGATGCTGTAAATCTGCTCAGAATCAAGATTTTGCTTCAAAAATGCGTTATATGGCAGAACCTAGCACCAAATACATCATACTTTGTGTTCTTAGAGTGCTATTCTCAGTTTTAAAAACTTTGGAATAAGTTGGAATCACGCTTTTCCGCGCAGATTTTCACAATCAAAAAGTTCATATCCCTATCCAGGACTCCATGATATGTATGAATCCATCGACAAAAACATCATATTTCGTGTTTCCAGAGCGCTGTCTGCAGTTATATGAAGTTTGGAATAAGTCAAAATTACCACATTTTGGGCAGTCTCAAAGTATCGCAAATCACATAAATCTATCCAATACAACATAATACGCATGAATCCGTCCTCAAACGCACAAAACATTGCGTTTCCAGCGAGTTATCAGCGTTCTTTCTGAGTCTCGTTGAGAAATCTATGATGCTGTAAATCTACTTAGAATCAAGATTTTGCTTCAAAAATGCGTTATATGGCAGAATCTAGCACCAAATACCTCATATATCGTGTTTTCAGAGTGCTATTTACAGTTTTACAAACTCTGGAATAAGTTGAGATCACGCCTTCACGCGCAGATTCTCACAATCAAAAAGTTCATATCCCTATTCAGGACTCCATAATATGTATGAATCCATCGACAAAAACATCATATTCCGTGTTTTCAGAGCGCTATCAGCAGTTATATGAAGTTTGAAATAAGTCAAAATTGCCACATTTTGAGCAGTTTCAAAGTATAGCAAATCACATAAATCTATCCAATACAACATAATACGCATGAACCCATCCCTAAATGCACAAAATTTGGCGTTTCCAGCGAGTTATAAGCGTTTTTTTTGAGTCTCGTTGAGAAATTTCTGATGCTGTAGATCTGTTTAGAATCATATTTCGTGTTGAGCGCTATCTGCAGTTATATGAAGTTCAGAATAAGTCTAAATTACCACATTCTGAGCAGTTCCAAAGTATAGAAAATCACATAAATCTATCCAATACAACATAATACGCATGAATCCGTCTTCAAATGCACGAGAGTTTGCGTTTCCAGGGAGTTATCGGCGTTTTTTCTTAGTCTTGTTGAGAAGTTTTTGATGCTGTAAATCTGCTCAGAATCAAGATTTTGCTTCAGAAATGCGTTACATGGCAGAATCTAGCAACAAATACATCATATTTTGTGTTTTCAGAGTGCTATTCCCAGTTTTACAAACTTTGGAATAAGTTAAAATCAAGCTCCTTCGCGCAGATTTTCTTAATCAAAAAATTCATACTCCAATCCAGGACATCATGATATGTATGAATCCATCGACAAAAACACTATATTACGTGTTTTCAGAGTGCTTTCTGCAGTTATATGAAGTTTGGAATAAGTAAGAATTACCACATTCTGAGCAGTTTCAAAGTATCTCAAATCACATAAATCTATCCAATACAACCTAATACGCATGAATCCGTCCTCAAATGCACAAAATTTTGCGTTTCCAGCGAGTTATTGGCGTTTTTTCTGAGTCTCGTTGAGAAATTTCTGATGCTGTAAATCTGCTAAGAATCGAGATTTTGCTTCAGGAATGCGTTACATATCAGAACCTAGCACCAAATACATCATATCTTGTGTTCTTGGAGTGCTATTCTCAGTTTTACAAACTCTGGAATAAGTTAAAATCACGCTTTTCCGCGCAGATTTTTCCAATCAAAAAGTTCATATTCCTATCCAGGACATCATGATATGTATGAATCCATCGACAAAAACATCATATTTCGTTATATGGCAGAATCTAGCACCAAATACCTCATATTTCGTGTTTTCAGAGTGCTATTCTCAGTTTTACAAACTTTAAAATAGGTTGAAATCACGCTTTGCCGCGCAGATTTCCAAAATCAAAAAGTTCATATTCCTATCCAGGACATCATGATATGCATGAATCCATCGAAAAAAACATCATATTTCGTATTTTCAGAGCGCTATCTGCAGTAATATGAAATTTGGAATAAGTCAAAATTACCACATTCTAAGCAGTTTCAAAGTATCACAAATCACATAAATCTATCAAATACAACATAATACGCATGAATCCGTTCTGAGATGCACAATTTTGCGTTCCTAGCGAGTTATCGGCGTTTTTTCTGAGTCTCGTTGAGAAATTTTTGATGCTGTAAATCTGCTCAGAATCAAGATTTTGCTTCAGAAATGCGTTACATGGCAGAATCTAGCACCAAATACATCATATTTCGTGTTTTCAGAGTGCTATTCTCAGTTTTACAAACTTTGGAATAAGTTGAAATCACGCTTTGCCGCGTAGATTTTCACAATCAAAAAGTTCATATTCCAATCCAGGACATCATGATATGTATGAATCCATCGACAAAAACATAATATTTCGTGTTTTCAGAGTGCTATCTGCAGTTATATGAAGTTTGGAGTAAGTAAGAATTACCACATTCTGAGCAGTTTCAAAGTATCTCAAATCACATAAATCTATCCAATACAACCTAATACGCATGAATCCGTCCTCAAATGCACAAAATTCTGCGTTTCCAGCGAGTTATCGGCGATTTTTCCGAGTCTCGTTGAGAAATTTCTGATACTGTAAATCTGCTCAGAATCGAGATTTTGCTTCAGGAATGCGTTACATATCAAAACCTAGCACCAAATACATCATATCTTGTGTTTTTGGAGTGCTATTCTCAGTTTTACAAACTTTGGAATAAGTTAAAATCACGCTTTTCCGCGCAGATTTTTCCAATCAAAAAGTTCATATTTCTATCCAGGACATCATGATATGTATGAATCCATCGAAAAAAACATCATATTTCGTATTTTCAGAGCGCTATCTGCAGTAATATGAAATTTGGAATAAGTCAAAATTACCACATTCTAAGCAGTTTCAAAGTATCGCAAATCACATAAATCTATCAAATACAACATAATACGCATGAATCCGTTCTGAGATGCACAATTTTGCGTTCCTAGCGAGTTATCGGCGTTTTTTCTGAGTCTCGTTGAGAAATTTTTGATGCTGTAAATCTGCTCAGAATCAAGATTTTGCTTCAGAAATGCGTTACATGGCAGAATCTAGCACCAAATACATCATATTTCGTGTTTTCAGAGTGCTATTCTTAGTTTTACAAACTTTGGAATAAGTTGAAATCACGCTTTGCCGCGTAGATTTTCACAATCAAAAAGTTCATATTCCAATCCAGGACATCATGATATGTATGAATCCATCGACAAAAACATCATATTTCGTGTTTTCAGAGTGCTATCTGCAGTTATATGAAGTTTGGAGTAAGTAAGAATTACCACATTCTGAGCAGTTTCAAAGTATCTCAAATCACATAAATCTATCCAATACAACCTAATACGCATGAATCCGTCCTCAAATGCACAAAATTCTGCGTTTCAAGCGAGTTATCGGCGATTTTTCCGAGTCTCGTTGAGAAATTTCTGATGCTGTAAATCTGCTCAGAATCGAGATTTTGCTACAGAAATGCGTTACATGGCAGAATCTAGCCCCAAATACATCATATTTCGTGTTTTCAGATTGCTATTCTCAGTTTTACAAACTTTGGAATAAGTTACAATCATGCTTCTCCGCGTAGATTTTTCCAATCAAAAAGTTCATATTCTTATCCAGAACATCATGATATGTATGAATTAATCGACAGAAACATCATATTTCTTGTTTTCAGAGCGCTATCTGCAGTTATATGGAGTTTGGATTAAGTCAGAATTACTACATTCTGAGCAGTTTCAAAGTATCGCAAATCACATGAATCTATCCAATACAACATAATACGCATAAATCCGTCCTCAAATGCACAAAATTCTGCGTTTCCAGCGAGTTATCGGCGTTTTTTCTGAGTCTCGTTGAGAAATTTCTGAAGCTGTAAATCTGCTCAGAATCGAGATTTTGCTTCAGAAATGCGTTACATGGCAGAACCTAGCACCAAATACATCATATTTTGTGTTTTCAGAGTGCTATCCTCAGTTTTACAAACTTTGGAATAAGTTGAAATCACGCTCCTCCGCGCAGATTTTCCCAATTAAAAAGTTCATATCCCTTTCCAGGACATCATGATATGTATGAATCCATCGACAAAAACATCATATTCCGTTTTTTAAGAGCGCTATCTGCAGTTATATGAAATTTAAAATAAGTCAAAATTACCACATTCTGAGCAGTTTCATAGTATCGCAATTCACATGAATCTATCCAATACAACATAATACGCATGAATCCGTCCTCAAATGCACAAAATTTTGCGTTTCCAGCGAGTTATCGGCGTTTTTTCTGAGTCTCGTTGAGGAATTTCTGATGCTGTAAATCTGCCCAGAATCAGGATTTTGCTTCAGAAATGCGTTATATGGCAGAATCTAGCACCAAATACATCATATTCCGTGTTTTTAGAGTTCTATACTCAGTTTTACAAACTTTGGCATAAGTTAAAATCACGCTTTTCCGCGCAGATTTCCACAATCAAAAAGTTCATATTCCTATCCAGGACAACATAATATGTATGAATCCATCGACAAAAACATCATATTCCGTGTTTTCAGAGCGCTATCTGCAGTTATATGAAATTTGGAATGAGTCAAAATTGCCACATTCTAAGCAGTTTCAAAGTATCGCAAATCACACAAATCTATCAAATACAACATAATACGCATGAATCCGTTCTCAAATGCACAAAATTTTGCGTTTTCAGCGAGTTATCGGCGTTTTTTCTGAGTCTCGTTGAGAAATTTTTGATGCTGTAAATCTGCTCAGAATCGAGATTTTGCTCCAGAAATGCGTTATATGGCGGAATCTAGCACCAAATACATCATATTTCGTGTTTTTAGAGTGCTATTTTCAGTTTTACAAATTTTGGAATAAGTTGAAATCACGCTTTTCCGCGCAGATTTTGACAATCAAAGAGTTCATATTCCTATCCAGGACATCATGATATGTATAAATCCATCGACAAAAACATCATATTTAGTGTTTTCAGAGCGCTATCTGCAGTTATATGAAGTTTGAAATAAGTCAAAATTACCACATTTTGAGCAGAATCAAAGTATCGCAAATAACATGAATCTATCCAATACAACATAATACGCATGAATCCGTCCTCAAATGCACTAAATCTTGCGTTTCCAGCGAGTTACCGGCGTTTAAAAATTTCTGATGCTGTAAATCTGCTCAGAATAAAAATTTTGCTTCAGAAATGCGTTACATGGCAGAATCTAGCACCAAATACATCATATTTCGTGTCTTCAGAGTGCTATTCTTAGTTTTACAAACTTTGGAATAAGTTGAAATCACGCTCCTTCGCGCAGATTTTCCCAATCAAAAAGTTCATATTCCAATCCAGGACATCATGATATGTATGAATCCATCGACAAAAACATCATATTCTGTGTTTTCAGAATAAGTCAAAATTACCACAATATGATATGTATGAATCCATCGACAAAAACATCATATTCTGTGTTTTCAGAATAAGTCAAAATTACCACATTCTGAGCAGTTTCAAAGTATTGCAAATCACATAAATCTATCAAATACAATCCGTCCTTAAATGCACAAAATTTTGCGTTTCCAGTAAGTTATCAGCGTTTTTTCTGAGTCTCGTTGAGAAATTTTTGATGTTGTAAATCTGCTCAGAATCAAGATTTCGCTAGAAAAATGCGTTATATAGCAGAATCTAGCACCAAATACATCATATTTCGTGTTTCTAGAGTGCTATTTTCAGTTTTACAAACTTTGAGAAAAGTTGAAATCAAGCTTTTCCGCGCGGATTTTCACAATCAAAAAGTTAATATTCCCATTCAGGACTTTATAATATGTATGAGTCCATCGACAAAAACATCATATTCCGTGTTTTCAGAGCGCTATCTGCAGTTATATGAAGTTTGAAATAAGTCAGAATTACCACATTCTGCGCAGTTTCAAAGTATCGCGAATCACATGAATCTATTCAATACAACACAATACGCATGGGTCCTCAAATGCACAAAATTTTGCGTTTCCAGCGAGTTATCAGCGTTTTTTCTGAGTCTCGTTGGGGAATTTTTGATGCTGTAAATCTGCTCAGAATCAAGATTTTGCTTCAAAAACGCGTTATATGGCAGAATCTTGCGCCAAATATATCATATTTTGTGTTTTTAGAGTGCTCTTCTCAGTTTCACAAACTTTGGGATAAGTTGAAATCACGCTCTTTTGCGCAGATTTTCACTATCAAAAAGCTCATATTTCTATTCAGGACTTCATAATAAGTATGAATCCATCGACAAAAACATCATATTTCGTGTTTTCAGAGCGCTATCTGCAGTTATATAAAGTTTGGAATGAGTTAAAATTGTCACATTCTGAGCAGTTTCAAAGTAAAGCAAATCATATAAATCTATACAATACAACATAATACGCATGAACCCGTCCCCGAATGCACAAAATTTTGCGTTTCCAGCGAGTTATCAGCGTTTTTTCTGAGTCTCGTTGAGAGATTTTTGATGCTGTAAATCTGCTCATAATCAAGATTTTGCTTCAAAAATGCGTTATATGGCAGAACCTAGCACCAAATACATCATACTTCGTGTTCTTAGACTGCTATTCTCAGTTTTAAAAACTTTGGAATAAGTTGGAATCACGCTTCTCCGCGTAGATTTTCCCAATCAAAGAGTTCATATTCCCATTCAGGACTTCATTATATGTATGAATCCATCGACAAAAACATCATATTTCGTGTTTTCAGAGCGCTATCTGCAGTTATATGAAGTTTGGAATAAGTTAAAATTGCCACATTCTGAGCAGTTTCAAAGTATAGCAAATCATATAAATCTATCCAATACAACATAATACGCATGAACCCGTCCCCGAGTGCACAAAGTTTTGCGTTTCCATCGAGTTATCGGCGTTTTTTCTGAGTCTCGTTGAAAAATTTCTGATGCTGTGAATCTGCTTAGAATCGAGATTTTGCTATATAAATGCGTTACATGGCAGAATCTAGCACCAAATACATCATATTTCGTGTTTTCAGAGTGCTATTCTCAGTTTTACAAACTTTGGAATGAGTTGAAATCACGCTTTTCCGCGCAGATTTTCCCAATCAAAAAGTTCATATTCCTATCCAGGACATTGTGATATGTATGAATCCATCGACAAAAACATCATATTTCGTGTTTTCAGAGTGCAATTTGCAGTTATATGAAGTTTGGAATAAGTAAGAATTACCACATTCTAAGCAGTTTCAAAGTATCGCAAATCACATAAATCTATCCAATACAACCTGATACGCATGAATCCGTCCTCAAATGCACAAAATTTTGCGTTTCCAGCGAGTTATCGGCGTTTTTTCTGAGTCTCGTTGAGAGATTTTTGATGCTGTTAATCTGCTCAGAATCGAGAATTTGCTTGAGAAATGCGTTATATGGCAGAATCTAGCACCAAATACATCATATTTCGTGTTTTTAGAGTGCTATTCTCAGTTTTATAAACTTTGGAATAAGTTGAAATCACGCTTTTCCGCGCTGATTTTCACAATCAAGAAGTACATATTCCTATCCAGGACATCATAATATGTATGAATCCATCGACAAAAACATTATATTTCGTGTTTTCAGAGCGCTATCTGCAGTTATATGAAGTTTGAAATAAGTCAGAATTACTACATTCTGAGCAGTTTCAAAATATCGCAAACCACATAAATCTTTCCAATACAACATAATACGCATGAATCCGTTCTCAAATGCACAAAATTTTGCGTTTCTAGCGAGTTATCGGCGTTTTTTCTGAGTCTCGTTGAGAAATTTTTGATGCTTTAAATCTGCTCAGAATCAAGATTTTTCTTTAGAAATGCGTCACATGGCAGAATCTAGCACCAAATACATCATATTTCGTGTTTTTAAAGTGCTATTCTCAGTTTTACAAACTTTGGAATAAGTTGAAATCACGCTTTTCCGCGCAGATTTTCCCAATCAAAAAGTTCATATTCCTATCCAGAACATAATGATATGTATGAATCCATCGACATGCTGTAAATCTGCTCAGAATCGAGATTTTGCTTTAGAAATGCATTACATGGTAGAATCTAGCACCAAATACCTCATATTTCGTGTTTTTAGAGTGCTATTCTCAGTTTTACAAACTTTGGAATAAGATGAAATCACGCTTTTCTGCGCAGATTTTCACAATGAAAAAGTTCATATTCCTATCCAGGACATCATGATATGTATGAATCCATCGACAAAAACATCATATTTCGTGTTTTCAGAGCGCTATCTGCAGTTATATGAAATTTGAAATAAATCAGAATTACCACATTCTGAGCAGTTTCAAAGTATCGAAATTCACATAAATCTATCCAATACAACATAATACGCATGAATATGTCCTCAAATGCACAAAATTTTGCGTTTTCAGCAAGTTATCGGCGTTTTTTCTGGGTCTCGTTGAGAAATTTTTGATGCTGTAAATCTGCTCAGAATCAAGATTTTGCTTCAGAAATGCGTTGTATGGCAAAATCTAGCACCAAATACATCATATTCCGTGTTTTTAGAGTGTTATTCTCAGTTTTACAAACTTTGGAATAAGTTGAAATCACGCTGTTCCGCGCAGATTTTCACAATCAAAAAATCCATATTCCTATCCAGGACATCATAATATGTATGAATCCATCGACAAAAACATTATATTTCGTGTTTCCAGAGCGCTATCTGTAGTTATATGAAATTTAAAATAAGTCAAAATTCCCACATTCTGAGCAGTTTCAAAGTATCGCAATTCACATGAATCTATCCAATACAACCTGATACGCATGAATCCGTCCTCAAATGCACAAAATTTTGCGTTTCCAGCGAGTTATCGGCGTTTTTTCTAAGTCTCGTTGAGAAATTTTTGATGCTGTAAATCTGCTCAGAATCGAGATTTTGCTTCAGAAATGCGTTATATGGCGGATTCTATCACCAAATACATCATATTTCGTGTTTTTAGAGTGCTATTTTCAGTTTTACCTACTTTGGAATAAGTTGAAATCACGCTTTTCCGCGCAGATTTTGACAATCAGAAAGTTCATATTCCTATCCAGGCCATCATAATATGTATGAATCCATCGACAAAAACATCATATTTCGTGTTTTCAGAGCGCTATCTGCTGTTATATGAAGTTTGAAATAAGTCAAAATTACCACATTCTCAGCAGTTTGGAAGTATCGCAAATCACATAAATCAATCCAATACAACATAATACGCATGTATCCGTCCTCAAATGCACAAAATTTTGCGTTTCCAGCGAGTTATCGGCGTTTTTTCTGAGTCTCGTTGAGAGATTTTTGATGCTGTTAATCTGCTCAGAATCGAGAATTTGCTTGAGAAATGCGTTATATGGCAGAATCTAGCACCAAATACATCATATTTTGTGTTTTTAGAGTGCTATTCTCAGTTTTACAAACTTTGGAATAAGTTGAAATCACGCTTTTCCGCGCAGATTTTCACAATCAAAAAGTACATATTTCTATCCAGGACATCATAATATGTATGAATCCATCGTCAAAAACATTATATTCCGTGTTTTCAGAGCGCTATCTGCAGTTATATGGAGTTTGAAATAAGTCAAAATTACTACATTCTGAGCAGTTTCAAAGTATCGCAAACCACATAAATCTTTCCAATACAACATAATACGCATGAATCCGTTCTTAAATGCACAAAATTTTGCGTTTCTAGCGAGTTATCGGCGTTTTTCCTGAGTCTCGTTGAGAAATTTCTGATGCTGTAAATCTGCTCAGAATCAAGATTTTTCTTCAAAAATGCGTTACATGGCAGAATCTAGCACCAAATACATCATATTTCGTGTTTTTAGAGTGCTATTCCCAGTTTTACAAACTTTGGAATAAGTTGAAATCACGCTTTTCCGCGCAGATTTTCCCAATCAAAAAGTCCATATTCCTATCCAGAACATAATGATATGTATGAATCCATCGACATGCTGTAAATCTGCTCAGAATCGAGATTTTGCTTTAGAAATGCATTACATGGTAGAATCTAGCACCAAATACCTCATATTTCGTGTTTTCAGAGTGCTATTCTCAGTTTTACAAACTTTGGAATAAGATGAAATCACGCTTTTCTGCGCAGATTTTCACAATAAAAAAGTTCATATTCCTATCCAGGACATCATGATATGTATGAATCCATCGACAAAAACATCATATTTCGTGTTTTCAGAGCGCTATCTGCAGTTATATGAAATTAGAAATAAATCAAAATTACCTCATTCTGAGCAGTTTCAAAGTATCGCAATTCACATAAATCTATCCAATACAACATAATACGCATGAATCCATCCTCAAATGCACAAAATTTTGCGTTTTCAGCAAGTTATCGGCGTTTTTTCTAAGTCTCGGTGAGAAATTTTTGATGCTGTAAATCTGCTCAGAATCGAGATTTTGCTTCAGAAATGCGTTGTATGGCAAAATCTAGCACCAAATACATCATTTTCCGTGTTTTTAGAGTGTTATTCTCAGTTTTACAAACTTTGGAATAAATTGAAATCACGCTGTTCCGCGCAGATTTTCACAATCAAAAAGTCCATATTCCTATCCAGGACATCATAATATGTATGAATCCATCGACAAAAACATTATATTTCGTGTTTTCTGAGCGCTATCTGCAGTTATATGAAATTTAAAATAAGTCAAAATTACCACATTCTGAGCAGTTTCAAAGTATCGCAATGCACATGAATCTATCCAATTGTCATAGTTGCTAGAACATTTAAATGTGATAGTAGAATCAGAGTATGATGAGAAAAAAAACAATGTGTTTGACATATATGTATTGTAAATCTGTCATTTTTTCAAGTTACGTTTATGTTATTAATTTTGTAAAATAAAGAACCTGTGAGGTGATTTTGTGCACGGATAGTGTTTTAATTACCTCAAATCGAACATTTGGCGACCGTGACAGGACTTTACGCGGAAAAAAGAAAGTGCCTTCAGGCCGGGAGAGTGCGCGAAAAGAGATTTGGTGAATGTACGCTCGGTCTACGTAGGTTTTCGCGGTTTTCGCGTTGCGTGGAGTAAAAGGACAGTTTTTTGGTGATTAAAGTGTTGTTTGCGCGGCTGCGTTTTCCCACGGAACAAGCTTTTTTGCATTTATCGTGATGGAAAACTTGAAAAAACGGCGTTCCGTTCTCCGTAGAGCGTTCAAACGGGCTTCAAATCAGCTAGGAGCTCTATTTAGTGAGGAAGGTAGTAATGCAGAAGAGATTGAAGCCAAATATGAAATGCTGCTGGAGAAAGAAGAGGCTTTAAAGGTAGCTGATGAAGATATTTTCACCAAGATGGTAGAGCTGAATGCAACAGAAGACGAGCTGACAAAAGAACTGGAAGAATGTGATGAGTATACCGAAAAATTCAAGAAATTAAAAGTTTCATACAAATCACATAATCAGGGAACAACAACAACCGTTAGTGATAGAAATAGTAGTTGCATGACTAATACACGTAAGTACAATTTACCTCAAATTGAATTTAAAAAATTTGGCGGTGATCTCGAAGAATGGCTGCCGTTTTGGAGCCAATTTAGGAAAATACACGAGGATGCTGACATTTTATCAGAAGACAAATTTCAATATTTATTGCTGGCAATTGCTCCCAACACAAGGGCACGAGAACTGATAGAGAGTTTTTCGCCAACAGGTGCTAATTATGAAGAAGCTATCGAAAGTCTGAAAGCAAGGTTCGGTAGAGATGATTTACTTGTGGAAGTCTACGTCCGAGGATTGCTGAAATTAATAGTTGATAATGCAATTACAAATCAGAGCAAATGCAGTCTAATTAGTCTATATGATAAAATAGAAACGCAGTTGCGTGCTTTGGAGACTTTGGGTATAACCTCTGATACATATGCGGCAATGTTGTATCCACTGGTTGAATCCTGCTTGCCCGAGGATTTGATACGAGCTTGGCAAAGATGCAGCGATTTTCCGAGGGGTGAAAATGCATCCTTAAAAGATCGACTGACGAAATTAATCTCGTTAATGAAATCCGAGGTCGAAGGTGAAGAGCGTATCGCAATGGCACTAGATGGTTTTGGATTAGGAGTTAGCGAAAGGTCCAAGAAGACTAAAGCAAAATCAGTGGAAAATAGTTTTCCAACAGCTTCAGGATTATTGAATTATGAATCAAACAGGTGTCTTTTCTGCGATGGAAATCATTGCCCAGAAAAATGTTTCAAAGCTCAAAACATGACACTTGAGCAAAAAAGGAAAATCCTCACAGACAAAAGAGCTTGTTTTCGGTGCGCGAAGACTGGCCACCTGGGAAGAAAATGTCGCGAACGTATGAGATGCGTGTTGTGTGGCAAACAGCATATCGTGATACTTTGCCCGGACTTGTCGAACAAGAATAGTACGGGAAAACCTGCTCGTGCGGAGTCAAAATCGGGATCCGTGGAAGAAAACGCGAAGAATGCTGAGACGGAAGCCGTTTTAGCCAATTATACGGGAACTCCGGTATTTTTACAAACGCTGCGGGTAAAAATGCGGAACGATAATGAGGAACGTGAAGTGCGCGCTATCTTAGATAGTGGATCGCAACGCTCGTATATCCTTAAAGACACTGCGCAAAAGATGAACTATTGTGTCAAACGAACCGAGAAAGTAATACACGCGTTATTCGGTGGAACACAAACTACGGAACAGATACATCGCTGTTACGATGTAAGGTTGGCAAGCTTAGATAATAGTTTTTTTTGTAGGTTCGAGGTTTTGGACCAACCAATGATTTGTAATAGTATATCACCTGTTTATCCTGGAAGTTGGACGACTGAATTACATCAAGAGAATATTACGTTGACCGATACTTGCGGCAATGAGCCAATAGAACTATTAATTGGTTCCGATGTTCTGGGCAAATTGTTCACTGGTAAAATCCAAATCCTATCTTGTGGCTTAGTAGCGACGCATACATTGCTAGGCTGGGTACTGACGGGGAAGGTGCCGAATAGTGAACCTACATCCAGTACTACGATGACAGTAATATCCTTGCTGTACAAAGACTTGTCTATTGTAAATTTATGGGAGTTGGACGTGCTAGGAATCAGAGATCCTGGCGAAAAACAATCTAGGATTGATTTAGAAGAGGCTACCAAAAAGATGTTCAACGAAACCATAAGTGTGAACCAAGAGGGGCGTTATGAAGTATGTTTACCTTGGAAAGAAGGGCATCCACCGTTACCTTCCAATGAAAATCTGGCCAGAAAGAGATTGGAGTCGACCAAAAATAAACTGGTGCATACAGGTTATCATGCGGAATACGAAGAAGTATTTCAAGAATGGTTAAAGGAAGATATAATTGAGGAAGTACCTGAAGAAGAGTCGCATTTGTCAGCCCACTATTTACCACATCGGGCAGTAATAATAGAGGAGAGTTTGACGACAAAAATACGTCCTGTGTTCGACGCATCCGCGAAGGAGAAGGGGAAACCAGCTCTAAATGATTGCCTAGAAAAAGGACCGAACCTCATAGAACTAATACCATCATTACTACTGCAATTCAGAAAGGAAAAGATAGGAGTGATATCTGACATAAGAAAAGCATTCTTGCAGATTAGTCTGAATAGGAACGACAGGGATTTTTTGCGATTCTTATGGAGGTCACAAGATGGAACTAGCAAAATTTTTCGGCATAGGCGGGTTGTGTTTGGGGTGAACTTCAGTCCGTTTCTACTGGGAGCAACCATACAATTCCACTTGAACAGATGTTTGGAGAATTGCGCAAACGAAGATACATCGTATTCCAGACAAACAATTGATAAATTATTGAAAGGGTTCTATGTAGACAATTGCGTGACGAGTCTACCGAGCATGGAGTCATTATTTGCATTTATCAAAGAAGCCACTGAAATCATGGCCGAAGGTAATTTCGATTTGAGAGGGTGGGAGTACAGCGGAAATCTGAGGAAGAGCTCGAATCCTGTACCAGTATTAGGAATAAACTGGAATACAAGTTTGGACGTACTCACCATCAATCAACAATCAGTTGAACTTGAAGAGAAGATTACAAAGCGGGTCATACTTTCTACAGCACAAAGGATCTTCGACCCAATAGGTTCTACCTGCCCAGCAACCATTACACCAAAACTTTTATTACAAAAGATGTGGGCGCAAAAAATCAGTTGGGATGAAGAAGTAGATGAAGATTCCAAGAATATTTTTCGAAAATGGGTAAATGAATTACCTCAACTGTTAAAAATAGAGATTCCAAGATGGATTGAGGCTGAGACTGATTCACATATCAGCTTACACACTTATTGTGATGCCAGTGGCGTAGCTTATGCTGCAGCGGTATTTCTGAGAATTGAAAAGCCAGATGAGGTGAAAGTTTACTTGCTTCAAGCTAAAAGCAGAGTTGCACCTATGAAAAAAATAACAATTCCCAGATTGGAGCTTCTAGCAGCATGTATTGGAGCTAGATTATATGCAAGTGTGCAGGAAGTATTGAGTTCAGTGAAAGAGAGCCAATTTTGGACCGATTCCACAACCGCTCTTTCCTGGATAAAAAGAGAAGACGAATGGGCAACATTTGTATGGAATAGAGTTAATGAAATTAGAAAGTTAACTCCAGTAAATTCATGGAGATATATGTATTGTAAATCTGTCATTTTTTCAAGTTATGTTCATGTTATTAATTTTGTAAAATGAAGAACCTGTGGGGTGATTTTGTACACGGATAGTGTTTTAATTACCTCAAATCGAACATTATGTCTACTGAAGATTTCCTGAAAACATTGAGGCGTTTTGTAGCAAGGCGGGGACGACCACGTATTATCTACACGGATAACGGAACAAACTTTTGTGGAACGGAGAATCTCTTCAAGCAGTTGAATTGGGAAGAGATAACGCAATATAGTTCTGCACAAAGAATCGTTTGGCGATTCAATCCACCCTCTGCTCCCTGGTGGGGAGGTTGGTGGGAGAGAATGATCGGTTTATTGAAACAGTTGTTGAAGAGAACATTAGGTCGGGCCGAACTTAGCAACGAGGAATTGTATACCGTATTATGCGACTGCGAAGCGATAATTAATTCTCGGCCACTAACTTATGTGTCTAATGAACTCAGTGATTTGATGCCGCTGACACCGGCGATGTTTATTCGAGAACTTACTGAAATCGGAGTGCCCGAGTGCGATTCGGTCGACGCGAACGCGTTAAACAGACATGCCCGTTATTTGCAAAATAATACACGTAAGTACAATTTACCTCAAATTGAATTTAAAAAATTTGGCGGTGATCTCAAAGAATGGCTGCCGTTTTGGAGCCAATTTAGGAAAATACACGAGGGTGCTGACATTTTATCAGAAGACAAATTTCAATATTTATTGCTGGCAATTGCTCCCAACACAAGGGCACGAGAACTGATAGAGAGTTATCCGCCAACAAGTGCTAATTATGAAGAAGCTATCGAAAGTCTGAAAGCAAGGTTCGGTAGAGATGATTTACTTGTGGAAGTCTACGTCCGAGGATTGCTGAAATTAATAGTTGATAATGCAATTACAAATCAGAGCAAATGCAGTCTAATTAGTCTATATGATAAAATAGAAACGCAGTTGCCTGCTTTGGAGACTTTGGGTATAACCTCTGATACATATGCGGCAATGTTGTATCCACTGGTTGAATCCTGCTTGTCCGAGGATTTGATACGAGCTTGGCAAAGATGCAGCGATTTTCCGAGGGGTGGAAATGCATCCTTAAAAGATCGACTGACGAAATTAATCTCGTTAATGAAATCCGAGGTCGAAGGTGAAGAGCGTATCGCAATGGCACTAGATGGTTTTGGATTAGGAGTTAGCGAAAGGTCCAAGAAGACTAAAGCAAAATCAGTGGAAAATAGTTTTCCAACAGCTTCAGGATTATTGAACTATGAATCAAACAGGTGTCTTTTCTGCGATGGAAATCATTGCCCAGAAAAATGTTTCGAAGCTCAAAACATGACACTTGAGCAAAAAAGGAAAATCCTCACAGACAAAAGAGCTTGTTTTCGGTGCGCGAAGACTGGCCACCTGGGAAGAAAATGTCGCGAACGTATGAGATGCGTGTTGTGTGGCAAACAGCATATCGTGATACTTTGCCCGGACTTGTCGAACAAGAATAGTACGGGAAAACCTGCTCGTGCGGAGTCAAAATCGGGATCCGTGGAAGAAAACGCAAAGAATGCTAAGACGGAAGCCGTTTTAGCCAATTATACGGGAACTCCGGTATTTTTACAAACGCTGCGGGTAAAAATGCGAAACGATAATGAGGAACGTGAAGTGCGCGCTATCTTAGATAGTGGATCGCAACGCTCGTATATCCTTAAAGACACTGCGCAAAAGATGAACTATTGTGTCAAACGAACCGAGAAAGTAATACACGCGTTATTCGGTGGAACACAAACTACGGAACAGATACATCGCTGTTACGATGTAAGGTTGGCAAGCTTAGATAATAGTTTTTTTTGTAGGTTCGAGGTTTTGGACCAACCAATGATTTGTAATAGTATATCACCTGTTTATCCTGGAAGTTGGACGTCTGAATTACATCAAGAGAATATTACGTTGACCGATACTTGCGGCAATGAGCCAATAGAACTATTAATTGGTTCCGATGTTCTGGGCAAATTGTTCACTGGTAAAATCCAAATCCTATCTTGTGGCTTAGTAGCGACGCATACATTGCTAGGCTGGGTACTGACGGGGAAGGTGCCGAATAGTGAACCTACATCCAGTACTTCGATGACAGTAATATCCTTGCTGTACAAAGACTTGTCTATTGTGAATTTATGGGAGTTGGACGTGCTAGGAATCAGAGATCCTGGCGAAAAACAATCTAGGATTGATTTAGAAGAGGCTACCAAAAAGATGTTCAACGAAACCATAGGTGTGAACCAAGAGGGGCGTTATGAAGTATGTTTACCTTGGAAAGAAGGGCATCCACCGTTACCTTCCAATGAAAATCTGGCCAGAAAGAGATTGGAGTCGACCAAAAATAAACTGGTGCATACAGGTTATCATGCGGAATACGAAGAAGTATTTCAAGAATGGTTAAAGGAAGATATAATTGAGGAAGTACCTGAAGAAGAGTCGCATTTGTCAGCCCACTATTTACCACATCGGGCAGTAATAAAAGAGGAGAGTTTGACGACAAAAATACGTCCTGTGTTCGACGCATCCGCGAAGGAGAAGGGGAAACCAGCTCTAAATGATTGCCTAGAAAAAGGACCGAACCTCATAGAACTAATACCATCATTACTACTGCAATTCAGAAAGGAGAAGATAGGAGTGATATCTGACATGAGAAAAGCATTCTTGCAGATTAGTCTGAATAGGAACGACCGGGATTTTTTGCGATTCTTATGGAGGTCACAAGATGGAACTAGCAAAATTTTTCGGCATAGGCGGGTTGTGTTTGGGGTGAACTCCAGTCCGTTTCTACTGGGAGCAACCATACAATTCCACTTGAACAGATGTTTGGAGAATTGCGCAAACGAAAATACATCGTATTCCAGACAAACAATTGATAAATTATTGAAAGGGTTCTATGTAGACAATTGCGTGACGAGTCTACCGAGCATGGAGTCATTATTTGCATTTATCAAAGAAGCCACTGAAATCATGGCCGAAGGTAATTTCGATTTGAGAGGGTGGGAGTACAGCGGAAATCTGAGGAAGAGCTCGAATCCTGTACCAGAATTAGGAATAAATGGAATACAAGTTTGGACGTACTCACCATCAATCAACAATCAGTTGAACTTGAAGAGAAGATTACAAAGCGGGTCATACTTTCTACAGCACAAAGGATCTTCGACCCAATAGGTTCTACCTGCCCAGCAACCATTACACCAAAACTTTTATTACAAAAGATGTGGGCGCAAAAAATCAGTTGGGATGAAGAAGTAGATGAAGATTCCAAGAATATTTTTCGAAAATGGGTAAATGAATTACCTCAACTGTTAAAAATAGAGATTCCAAGATGGATTGAGGCTGAGACTGATTCACATATCAGCTTACACACTTATTGTGATGCCAGTGGCGTAGCTTATGCTGCAGCGGTATTTCTGAGAATTGAAAAGCCAGATGAGGTGAAAGTTTACTTGCTTCAAGCTAAAAGCAGAGTTGCACCTATGAAAAAAATAACAATTCCCAGATTGGAGCTTCTAGCAGCATGTATTGGAGCTAGATTATATGCAAGTGTGCAGGAAGTATTGAGTTCAGTGAAAGAGAGCCAATTTTGGACCGATTCCACAACCGCTCTTTCCTGGATAAAAAGAGAAGACGAATGGGCAACATTTGTATGGAATAGAGTTAATGAAATTAGAAAGCTAACTCCAGTAAATTCATGGAGATATATGTATTGTAAATCTGTCATTTTTTCAAGTTATGTTCATGTTATTAATTTTGTAAAATGAAGAACCTGTGGGGTGATTTTGTACACGGATAGTGTTTTAATTACCTCAAATCGAACATTATGTCTACTGAAGATTTCCTGAAAACATTGAGGCGTTTTGTAGCAAGGCGGGGACGACCACGTATTATCTACACGGATAACGGAACAAACTTTTGTGGAACGGAGAATCTCTTCAAGCAGTTGAATTGGGAAGAGATAACGCAATATAGTTCTGCACAAAGAATCGTTTGGCGATTCAATCCACCCTCTGCTCCCTGGTGGGGAGGTTGGTGGGAGAGAATGATCGGTTTATTGAAACAGTTGTTGAAGAGAACATTAGGTCGGGCCGAACTTAGCAACGAGGAATTGTATACCGTATTATGCGACTGCGAAGCGATAATTAATTCTCGGCCACTAACTTATGTGTCTAATGAACTCAGTGATTTGATGCCGCTGACACCGGCGATGTTTATTCGAGAACTTACTGAAATCGGAGTGCCCGAGTGCGATTCGGTCGACGCGAACGCGTTAAACAGACATGCCCGTTATTTGCAAAACTTGCGGAATAATCTACGGAACAGATTCCGGATCGAGTATTTAGGACAATTGCAACGTTTTAATAAGTATAAAGTAACGGATAATGTGTCGGTTGGTGATATTGTACTGATCGGTAATGATAACGCAAAGCGCATCGACTGGCCATTAGGTCGAGTAATAGAACTTTTTCCTGGCAAAGACAATAAAACGCGTCTAGTAAAACTAAAAACTGCTGGTGGTTCGTTGTTACGTCCGATACAACCACTATATCTATTGGAAGGAGCTCCTGCTGGTCCAGATCCAACGGACAAAGAACGAATGGAGCCTGCGGAAATTCCTGACAAAGCTGTGGACGGAATAAATTGTCCTGTTGTTGAGAAGAAATATGACGACTTCACTTTAAAAGGAAGTGAAGAAGAAATCAAGGATGCCAAAGTGTCCAAGTACGGGCGTAAAATCAAAACGCCACAAAGATTTGAGTTTAGTTAAGAGTAAAGCAACATTCTGTTCTATGATAAACATTTAGATTGTAAAAGGTTTTCCAGGTGGGAGAGTGTCATAGTTGCTTGAACATTTGAATGTGATAGTAGAATCAGAGTATGATGAGAAAAAAAACAATGTGTTTGACATATATGTATTGTAAATCTGTCATTTTTTCAAGTTACGTTTATGTTATTAATTTTGTAAAATAAAGAACCTGTGAGGTGATTTTGTGCACGGATAGTGTTCTAATTACCTCAAATCGAACACCAATACAACATAATATGCACGATCCGTCCTCAAATGCACAAAATTTCGCGTTTCCAGCGAGTTATCGGCGTTTTTTCTGGGTCTCGTTGAGGAATTTCTGATGCTGTAAATCTGCCCAGAATCGAGATTTTGCTCCAGAAATGCGTTACATGGCAGAATCCAGCACCAAATACATCATATTCCGTGTTTTCAGAGTGCTATTCTCAGTTTTACAAACTTTGGAATAAGTTAAAATCACGCTTTTCCGCGCAGATTTTCACAATAAAAAAGTTCATATTCCTATTCAGGTTATCATAATATGTATGAATCCATCGACAAAAACATCATATTTCGTGTTTTCAGAGCGCTATCTGCAGTTATATGAAGTTTGAAATAAGTCAAAATTGCCATATTCTGAGCAGTTTCAGAGTACCGCAAATCAAATGAATCTATCCAATACAACATAATACGCATTAATCCGTCCTCAAATGCACAAAATTCTGCGTTTCCAGCGAGTTATCGGCGTTTTTTTCCGAGTCTTGTTGAGAAATTTCTGATGCTGTAAATCTGCTCAGAATCAAGATTTTGCTTCAGAATTGCGTTACATGGCAGAATCTAGTCCCAAATACATCATATTTCGTGTTTTCAGAGTGCTATTCTCAGTTTAACAAACTTTGAAATAAGTTAAAATCATGCTTCCCGCGTAGAGTTTTCCAATCAATGAGTTCATATTCTTATCCAGGACATCATGATATGTATGAATCCATCGACAAAAACATCATATTTCTTGTTTTCAGAGCGCTATCTGCAGTTATATGGAGTTTGGAATAAGTCAGAATTACCACATTCTGAGCAGTTTCAAAGTATCGCAAATCACATAAATCTATCCAATACAACATAATACGCATGAATCCGTCTTCAAATGCACGAGAGTTTGCGTTTCCAGGGAGTTATCGGCGTTTTTTCTTAGTCTCGTTGAGAAATTTCTGATGCTGTAAATCTGCTCAGAATCGAGATTTTGCTTCAGGAATGCGTTACATATCAGAACCTAGCACCAAATACATCATATTTTGTGTTTTTGGAGTGCTATTCTCAGTTTTACAAACTTTGGAATTAGTTGAAATCACGCTTTGCCGCGCAGATTTTCACAATCAAAAAATTCATATTTCTATCCAGGACATCATGATATGTATGAATCCATCGACAAAAACATCATATTTCGTGTTTTTAGAGTGCTATCTGCAGTTATATGAAGTTTGGAATAAGTAAGAATTACCACATTCTGAGCAGTTTCAAAGTATCTCAAATCACATAAATCTATCCGATACACATAATACGCATGAATCCGTCCTCAAATGCACAAAAATTTTGGTTTTCCAGCAAATTATCGGCGTTTTTTTCTGAGTCTCGTTGAGAAATTTCTGATGCTGTAAATCTGCTCAGAATCGAGATTTTGCTCCAGAAATGCGTTACATGGCAGAATCTAGCACCAACTACATCATATTTCGTGTTTTCAGAGTGCTATTCTCAGTTTTACAAACTTTGGAATAAATTGAAATCACGCTTTTCCGCGCAGATTTTTACAATCAAAAAGTTTATATCCCTATCCAGGACATCATGGTATGTATGAATCCATCGACAAAAACATCATATTCCGTGTTTTTAGAGTGCTATCTGCAGTTATATGAAGTTTGAAATAAGTCTAAATTACCACATTCTGAGCAGTTTCAAAGTATCGCAAATCACATGAATCTATCCAATACAACATAATACGCATGAATCCGTCCTCAAATGCACTAAATTTTGCGTCTCCAGCGAGTTATCGGCGATTTTTCTGAGTCTCGTTGAGAAATTTTTGATGCTTCAAATCTGCTCAGAATCAAGATTTTGCTTCAGAAATGCGTTACATATCAGAACCTAGCACCAAATACATCATATTTCGTGTTTTTGGAGTGCTATTCTCAGTTTTACAAACTTCGGAATAAGTTGAAATCACGCTTTTCCGCGCTGATTTTCCCAATCAAAAAGTTCATATTCCTATCCAGGACATCATGATATGTATGAACCCATCGACAAAAACATCATATTTCGTGTTTTTAGAGTGCTATCTGCAGTTATATGAAGTTTGAAATAAGTCAAAATTACCACATTCTGAGCAGTTTCAAAGTATCGCAAATCACATGAATCTATCCAATACAACATAATACGCATGAATCCGTCCTCAAATGCACTAAATTTTGCGTCTCCAGCGAGTTATCGGCGATTTTCCTGAGTCTCGTTGAGAAATTTTTGATGCTGTAAATCTGCTCAGAATCGAGATTTTGCTTCAGAAATGGTTACATATCAGAACCTAGCACCAAATACATCATATTTCGTGTTTTTGGAGTGCTATTCTCAGTTTTACAAACTTTGGAATAAGTTGAAATCACGCTTTTCCGCGCTGATTTTCCCAATCAAAAAGTTAATATTCCTATCCAGGACATCATGATATGTATGAATCCATCGACAAAAACATCATATTTCGTGTTTTCAGAGCGCTATCTGCAGTTATATGAAGTTTGAAATAAGTCAAAATTACCACATTCTGAGCAGAATCAAAGTAACGCAAATTATATGAATCTATCCAATACAACATAATACGCATGAATCCGTCCTCAAATGCACAAAATCTTGCGTTTCCAGCGAGTAACCGGCGTTTTTTCTGAGTCTCGTTGAGAAATTTCTGATGCTGTAAATCTGCTCAGAATCAAAATTTTGCTTCAGAAATGCGTTACATGGCAGAATCTAGCAACAAATACATCATATTTTGTGTTTTCAGAGTGCTTTTCTCAGTTTTACAAACTTTGGAATGAGTTGTAATCAAGCTCCTTCGCGCAGATTTTCCCAATCAAAAAGTTCATATTCCAATCCAGGACATCATGAAATGTATGAATCCATCGACAAAAACATCATATTTCGTGTTTTCAGAGTGCTATCTGCAGTTATATGAAGTTTGGAATAAGTAAGAATTACCACATTCTGAGCAGTTTCAAAGTATCTCAAATCACATAAATCTATCCAATACAACCTTATACGCATGAATCCGTCCTCAAATGCACAAAATTTTGCGTTTCCAGCAAGATATCAGCGTTTCTTCTGAGTCTCGTTGAGAAATTTCTGATGCTGTAAATCTGCTCAGAATTGAGATTCTGCTTCAGAAATGCGTTATATGGCGGAATCTAGCACCAAATACATCATATTTCGTGTTTTTAGAGTGCTATATTAAGTTTTACAAACTTTGGAATAAGTTGAAATCACGCTTTTCCGCGCAGATTTTGACAATCAAAAAGTTTATATTTCTATCCAGGCCATCATAATATGTATGAATCCATCGACAAAAACATCATATTTCGTGTTTTCAGAGCGCTGTCTGCAGTTATATGAAGTTTGGAATAAGTCAAAATTACCACATTTTGAGCAGTCTCAAAGTATCGCAAATCACATAAATCTATCCAATACAACATAATACGCATGAATCCGTCCTCAAACGCACAAAATATTGCGTTTCCAGCGAGTTATCAGCGTTTTTTCTGAGTCTTGTTGAGAAATCTATGATGCTGTAAATCTACTAAGAATCAAGATTTTACTTCAAAAATGCGTTATATGGCAGAATCTAGCACCAAATACCTCATATATCGTGTTTTTAGAGTGCTATTTTCAGTTTTACAAACTCTGGAATAAGTTGGAATCACGCCTTTACGCGCAGATTTTCACAATGAAAAGTTCATATCCCTATTCAGGACTTCATAATATGTATGAATCCATCGACAAAAACATCATATTCCGTGTTTTCAGAGCGCTATCAGCAGTTATATGAAGTTTGAAATAAGTCAAAATTGCCACATTTTGAGCAGTTTCAAAGTATAGCAAATCACATAAATCTATCCAATACAACATAATACGCATGGACCCGTCCTTAAATGCACAAAATTTGGCGTTTCCAGCGAGTTATAAGCGTTTTTCTGAGTCTCGTTGAGAAATTTCTGATGCTGTAGATCTGTTTAGAATCATATTTCGTGTTGAGCGCTATCTGCAGTTATATGAAGTTCAGAATGAGTCTAAATCACCACATTCTGAGCAGTTCTAAAGTATAGCAAATCACATAAATCTATCCAATACAACATAATACGCATGAATCCGTCCTCAAATGCACAAAATTTTGCGTTTCCAGCAAGATATCAGCGTTTCTTCTGATTCTGGTTGAGAAATTTCTGATGCTGTAAATCTGCTCAGATTCAAGATTTTGCTTTAAAAATGCGTTATATGGCAGAATCTAGCACTAATTACATCATATTTCGTGTTTTTAGGGTGCTATTCTCAGTTGTACAAACTTTGGAATAAGTTGAAATCACGCTTTTCCGCGCAGACTCCCACAATCAAAAAGTTCATATTCCTATCCAGGACAACATAATATGTATGAATCCATCGACAAAAACATCATATCTCGTGTTTTCAGAGCGCTATCTGCAGTTATATGAAATTTGAAATAAGTCAAAATTACCACATTCTGAGCAGTTTCAAAGTATCGCAAATCACATAAATCTATCCAATACAACATAATACGCATGAATCCGTCCTCAAATGAACAAAATTTTGCGTTTTCAGCGAGTTATCGGCGTTTTTTTCTGAGTCTTGTTGAGTAATTTTTGATGCTGTAAATCTGCTCAGAATCAAGAGTTTGCTTCAGAAATGCGTTATATGGCAGAATCTAGCACCAAATACATCATATTCCGTGTTTTCAGAGTGCTATTCTCAGTTTTACAAACTTTGGAATAAGTTGAAATCACGCTTTTCCGCGCAGATTTTTACAATCAAAAAGTTCATATCCCTATCCAGGACATCATGATATGTATGAATCCATCGACAAAAACATCATATTTCGTGTTTTCAGAGTGCTATCTGCAGTTATATGAAGTTTGAAATAAGTCAAAATTACCACATTCTGAGCAGTTTCAAAGTATCGCAAATCACATGAATCTATCCAATACAACATAATACGCATGAATCCGTCCTCAAATGCACAAAATTTTGCGTTTTCAGCGAGTTATCGGCGTTTTTTCTGAGTCTCGTTGAGAAATTTCTGATGCTGTAAATCTGCTCAGAATCAAGATTTTGCTTCAGGAATGCGTTACATATCAGAACCTAGCACCAAATACATCATATTTCGTGTTTTTGGAGTGCTATTCTCAGTTTTACAAACTTTGGAATAGGTTGAAATCACGCTTTTCCGCGCAGATTTTCCCAATCAAAAAGTTCATATTCCAATCCAGGACATCATGATATGTATGAATCCATCGACAAAAACATCATATTTCGTTATATGGCAGAATCTAGCACCAAATACCTCATATTTCGTGTTTTCAGAGTGCTATTCTCAGTTTTACAAACTTTGGAATAAGTTGAAATCACGCTTCGCCGCGCAGATTTTTACAATCAAAAAGTTCATATTCCTATCCAGGACATCATGATATGTATGAATCCATCGACAAAAACATCATATTCCGTATTTTCAGAGCGCTATCTGCAGTAATATGAAATTTGGGATAAGTCAAAATTACCACATTCTAAGCAGTTTCAAAGTATCGCAAATCACATAAATCTATCGAATACAACATAATACGCATGAATCCGTTCTGAGATGCACAAAATTTTGCGTTCCTAAGGAGTTATTGGCGTTTTTTCTGAGTCTCGTTGAGAAATTTTTGATGCTGTGAATCTGCTCAGAATCGAGATTTTGCTTCAGAAATGCGTTATAAGGCAGAATCTAGCACCAATTACATCATATTACGTGTTCTTAGAGTGCTATTCTCAGTTTTACAAACTTTGGAATGAGTTGGAATCACGCTTTTCCGCGCAGATTTCCACAATCAAAAAGTTCATATTTCTATCCAGGACATCATGATATGTATAAATCCATCGACAAAAACATCATATTTCGTGTTTTCAGAGCGCTATCTGCAGTTATATGAAGTTTGAAATATGTCAAAATTGCCACATACTGAGCAGTTTCAGAGTATCGCAAATCAAATGAATCTATCCAATACAACATAATACGCATGAATCCGTCCTCAAATGCACAAAATTTTGGTTTTCCAGCGAGTTATCGGCGTTTTTTCTGAGTCTCGTTGAGAAATTCCTGATGCTGTAAATCTGCTCAGAATCGAGATTTTGCTTAAGGAATGCGTTACATGGCAGAATCTAGCACCAAATACATCATATTCCGTGTTTTCAGAATGCTATTCTCAGTTTTACAAACTTTGGAATAAGTTGAAATCACGCTTTTCCGCGCAGATTTTTACAATCAAAAAGTCCATATCCCTATCCAGGACATCATGATATGTATGAATCCATCGACAAAAACATCATATTTTGTTATATGGCAGAATCTAGCACCAAATACCTCATATTTCGTGTT
This sequence comes from Dromius quadrimaculatus, assembly GCA_963989225.1. Taxonomy (NCBI): domain Eukaryota; kingdom Metazoa; phylum Arthropoda; class Insecta; order Coleoptera; family Carabidae; genus Dromius; species Dromius quadrimaculatus. Next base: position 31,215,021 of record OZ022328.1, on the reverse strand, counting down.
TTCAGAGTGCTATTCTCAGTTTTACAAACTTTGGAATAAGTTGAAATCACGCTTCGCATCGCAGATTTTCACAATCAAAAAGTTCATATTCCTATCCAGGACATCATGATATGTATGAATCCATCGACAAAAACATCATATTTCGTATTTTCAGAGCGCTATCTGCAGTAATATGAAATTTGGAATAAGTCAAAATTACCACATTCTAAGCAGTTTCAAAGTATCGCAAATCACATAAATCTATCGAATACAACATAATACGCATGAATCCGTTCTGAGATGCACAAAATTTTGCGTTCCTAGCGAGTTATTGGCGTTTTTTCCGAGTCTCGTTGAGGAATTTTTGATGCTGTGAATCTGCTCAGAATCGAGATTTTGCTTCAAAAATGCGTTATAAGGCAGAATCTAGCACCAAATACATCATATTACGTGTTCTTAGAGTGCTATTCTCAGTTTTACAAATTTTGGAATAAGTTGAAATCACGCTCTTTCGCGCAGATTTTCACAATCAAATAGTTCATATTCCTATCCAGGACATCATGATATGTATGAATCCATCGACAAAAACATCATATTTCGTGTTTTCAGAGTGCTATCTGCAGTTATATTAAGTTTGAAATAAGTCAAAATTACCACATTCTGAGCAGTTTCAAAATATCGCAAATCACATGAATCTATCCAATACAACATAATACGCATGAATCCGTCCTCAAATGCACAAAATTTTGCGTTTCCAGCGAGTTATCGGCGTTTTTTCTGAGTCTCGTTGAGAAATTTCTGATGCTGTAAATCTGCTCAAAATCAAGATTTTGCTTCAGGAATGCGTTACATATCAGAACCTAGCACCAAATACATCATATTTCGTGTTTTTGGAGTGCTATTCTCAGTTTTACAAACTTTGGAATAGGTTGAAATCACGCTTTTCCGCGCAGATTTTGTCAATCAAAAAGTTCATATTCCAATCCAGGACATCATGATATGTATGAATCCATCGACAAAAACATCATATTTCGTTATATGGCAGAAATCTAGCACCAAATACCTCATATTTCGTGTTTTCAGAGTGCTATTCTCAGTTTTACAAACTTTGGAATAAGTTGAAATCACGCTTCGCCGCGCAGATTTTACAATCAAAAAGTTCATATTCCTATCCAGGACATCCATGATATGTATGAATATATCGACAAAAACATCATATTCCGTATTTTCAGAGCGCTATCTGCAGTAATATGAAATTTGGGATAAGTCAAAATTACCACATTCTAAGCAGTTTCAAAGTATCGCAAATCACATAAATCTATCGAATACAACATAATACGCATGAATCCGTTCTGAGATGCACAAAATTTTGCGTTCCTAAGGAGTTATTGGCGTTTTTTCTGAGTCTCGTTGAGAAATTTTTGATGCTGTGAATCTGCTCAGAATCGAGATTTTGCTTCAGAAATGCGTTATAAGGCAGAATCTAGCACCAATTACATCATATTACGTGTTCTTAGAGTGCTATTCTCAGTTTTACAAACTTTGGAATGAGTTGGAATCACGCTTTTCCGCGCAAATTTTCACAATCAAAAAGTTCATATTTCTATCCAGGACATCATGATATGTATAAATCCATCGACAAAAACATCATATTTCGTGTTTTCAGAGCGCTATCTGCAGTTATATGAAGTTTGAAATATGTCAAAATTGCCACATACTGAGCAGTTTCAGAGTATCGCAAATCAAATGAATCTATCCAATACAACATAATACGCATGAATCCGTCCTCAAATGCACAAAATTTTGGTTTTCCAGCGAGTTATCGGCGTTTTTTCTGAGTCTCGTTGAGAAATTCCTGATGCTGTAAATCTGCTCAGAATCGAGATTTTGCTTAAGGAATGCGTTACATGGCAGAATCTAGCACCAAATACATCATATTCCGTGTTTTCAGAATGCTATTCTCAGTTTTACAAACTTTGGAATAAGTTGAAATCACGCTTTTCCGCGCAGATTTTTACAATCAAAAAGTCCATATCCCTATCCAGGACATCATGATATGTATGAATCCATCGACAAAAACATCATATTTTGTTATATGGCAGAATCTAGCACCAAATACCTCATATTTCGTGTTTTCAGAGTGCTATTCTCAGTTTTACAAACTTTGGAATAAGTTGAAATCACGCTTCGCAATCGCAGATTTTCACAATCAAAAAGTTCATATTCCTATCCAGGACATCATGATATGTATGAATCCATCGACAAAAAACATCATATTCCGTATTTTCAGAGCGCTATCTGCAAGAATATGAAATTTGGGATAAGTCAAAATTACCACATTCTAAGCAGTTTCAAAGTATCGCAAATCACATAAATCTATCGAATACAACATAATACGCATGAATCCGTTCTGAGATGCACAAAATTTTGCGTTCCTAAGGAGTTATTGGCGTTTTTTCTGAGTCTCGTTGAGAAATTTTTGATGCTGTGAATCTGCTCAGAATCGAGATTTTGCTTCAGAAATGCGTTATAAGGCAGAATCTAGCACCAAATACATCATATTACGTGTTCTTAGAGTGCTATTCTCAGTTTTACAAACTTTGGAATGAGTTGGAATCACGCTTTTCCGCGCAGATTTCCACAATCAAAAAGTTCATATTTCTATCCAGGACATCATGATATGTATAAATCCATCGACAAAAAACATCATATTTCGTGTTTTCAGAGCGCTATCTGCAGTTATATGAAGTTTGAAATATGTCAAAATTGCCACATACTGAGCAGTTTCAGAGTATCGCAAATCAAAATGAATCTATCCAATACAACATAATACGCATGAATCCGTCCTCAAATGCACAAAATTTTGGTTTTCCAGCGAGTTATCGGCGTTTTTTCTGAGTCTCGTTGAGAAATTCCTGATGCTGTAAATCTGCTCAGAATCGAGATTTTGCTTGAGGAATGCGTTACATGGCAGAATCTAGCACCAAATACATCATATTCCGTGTTTTCAGAATGCTATTCTCAGTTTTACAAACTTTGGAATAAGTTGAAATCACGCTTTTCCGCGCAGATTTTTACAATCAAAAAGTCCATATCCCTATCCAGGACATCATGATATGTATGAATCCATCGACAAAAAACATCATATTTTGTTATATGGCAGAATCTAGCACCAAATACCTCATATTTCGTGTTTTCAGAGTGCTATTCTCAGTTTTACAAACTTTGGAATAAGTTGAAATCACGCTTCGCATCGCAGATTTTCACAATCAAAAAGTTCATATTCCTATCCAGGACATCATGATATGTATGAATCCATCGACAAAAACATCATATTTCGTATTTTCAGAGCGCTATCTGCAGTAATATGAAATTTGGAATAAGTCAAAATTACCACATTCTAAGCAGTTTCAAAGTATCGCAAATCACATAAATCTATCGAATACAACATAATACGCATGAATCCGTTCTGAGATGCACAAAATTTTGCGTTCCTAGCGAGTTATTGGCGTTTATTCCGAGTCTCGTTGAGGAATTTTTGATGCTGTGAATCTGCTCAGAATCGAGATTTTGCTTCAGAAATGCGTTATAAGGCAGAATCTAGCACCAAATACATCATATTACGTGTTCTTAGAGTGCTATTCTCAGTTTTACAAATTTTGGAATAAGTTGAAATCACGCTCTTTCGCGCAGATTTTCACAATCAAATAGTTCATATTCCCTATCCAGGACATCATGATATGTATGAATCCATCGACAAAAACATCATATTTCGTGTTTTCAGAGTGCTATCTGCAGTTATATTAAGTTTGAAATAAGTCAAAATTACCACATTCTGAGCAGTTTCAAAATATCGCAAATCACATGAATCTATCCAATACAACATAATTCGCATGAATCCGTCCTCAAATGCACAAAATTTTGCGTTTCCAGCAAGTTATCGGCGTTTTTTCTGAGTCTCGTTGAGAAATTTCTGATGCTGTAAATCTGCTCAGAATCAAGATTTTGCTTCAGGAATGCGTTACATATCAGAAACCTAGCACCAAATACATTATATAACGTGTTCTAAGAGTGCTATTCTCAGTTTTACAAACTTTGGAATAAGTTGAAATTACGCTCTTCCGCGCAGATTTTCATAATCAAATAGTTCATATTTCTATTCAGGACATCATGATATGTATGAATCCATCAACAAAAACATCATATTTCGTGTTTTCAGATCGCTATCTGCAGTTATATGACGTTTGAAATAAGTTAAAATTACCACATTCTGAGCAGTTTCAAAGTATCGCAAATCACATGAATCTATCCAATACAACATAATACGCATGAATCCGTCCTCAAATGCACAAAATTTCGCGTTTCCAGCGAGTTATCGGCGTTTTTTCTGAGTCTCGTTGAGAAATTTTTGATGCTGTAAATCTGCTCAGAATCGAGGATTTTGCTTCAGAAATGCGTTTATAAGGCAGAATCTAGCACCAAATACATCATATTACGTGTTCTTAGAGTGCTATTCTCAGTTTTACAAACTTTGGAATGAGTTGGAATCACGCTTTTCCGCGCAGATTTTCACAATCAAAAAGTTCATATTCCTATCCAGGACATCATGATATGTATAAATCCATCGACAAAAACATCATATTTCGTGTTTTCAGAGCGCTATCTGCAGTTATATGAAGTTTGAAATATGTCGAAATTGCCACATACTGAGCAGTTTCAGAGTATCGCGAATCAAATGAATCTATCCAATACAACATAATACGCATGAATCCGTCCTCAAATGCACAAAATTTTGGTTTTCCAGCGAGTTATCGGCGTTTTTTCTGAGTCTCGTTGAGAAATTCCTGATGCTGTAAATCTGCTCAGAATCGAGATTTTGCTTAAGGAATGCGTTTACATGGCAGAATCTAGCACCAAATACATCATATTCCGTGTTTTCAGAGTGCTATTCTCAGTTTTACAAACTTTGGAATAAGTTGAAATCACGCTTTTCCGGGCAGATTTTTACAATCAAAAAGTTCATATTCCTATCCAGGACATCATGATATGTATGAATCCATCGACAAAAACATCATATTTTGTTATATGGCAGAATCTAGCACCAAATACCTCATATTTCGTGTTTTCAGAGTGCTATTCTCAGTTTTACAAACTTTGGAATAAGTTGAAATCACGCTTCGCACCGCAGATTTTCACAATCAAAAAGTTCATATTCCTATCCAGGACATCATGATATGTATGAATCCATCGACAAAAACATCATATTCCGTATTTTCAGAGCGCTATCTGCAGTAATATGAAATTTGGGATAAGTCAAAATTACCACATTCTAAGCAGTTTTCAAAGTATCGCAAATCACATAAATCTATCGAATACAACATAATACGCATGAATCCGTTCTGAGATGCACAAAATTTTGCGTTCCTAAGGAGTTATTGGCGTTTTTTCTGAGTCTCGTTGAGAAATTTTTGATGCTGTGAATCTGCTCAGAATCGAGATTTTGCTTCAGAAATGCGTTATAAGGCAGAATCTAGCACCAAATACATCATATTACGTGTTTCTTAGAGTGCTATTCTCAGTTTTACAAACTTTGGAATAAGTTGAAATCACGCTCTTCCGCGCAGATTTTCACAATCATATAGTTCATATTCCTATCCAGGACATCATGATATGTATGAATCCATCGACAAAAACATCATATTTCTTGTTTTCAGAGTGCTATCTGCAGTTATATTAAGTTTGAAATAAGTCAAAATTACCACATTCTGAGCAGTTTCAAAGTATCGCAAATCACATGAATCTATCCAATACAACATAATTCGCATGAATCCGTCCTCAAATGCACAAAATTTTGCGTTTCCAGCAAGTTATCGGCGTTTTTCTGAGTCTCGTTGAGAAATTTCTGATGCTGTAAATCTGCTCAGAATCAAGATTTTGCTTCAGGAATGCGTTACATATCAGAACCTAGCACCAAATACATCATATTACGTGTTCTAAGAGTGCTATTCTCAGTTTTACAAACTTTGGAATAAGTTGAAATCACGCTCTTCCGCGCAGATTTTCATAATCAAATAGTTCCAATTTCTATTCAGGACATCATGATATGTATGAATCCATCAACAAAAACATCATATTTCGTGTTTTCAGATCGCTATCTGCAGTTATATGACGTTTGAAATAAGTTAAAATTACCACATTCTGAGCAGTTTCAAAGTATCGCAAATCACATGAATCTATCCAATACAACATAATACGCATAAATCCGTCCTCAAATGCACAGAATTTTGCGTTTCCAGCGAGTTATCGGCGTTTTTTCTGAGTCTCGTTGAGAAATTTTCTGATGCTGTAAATCTGCTCAGAATCGAGATTTTGTTTCAGAAATGCGTTATATGGCAGAATCTAGCACCAAATACATCATATTTTGTGTTTTCAGAGCGCTATTCTCAGTTTTACA